>PVJH01011134.1:33931-70367 GCA_004026705.1 Nesogale talazaci | reverse complement strand
GTGTACGTCCAGTATCAATCCAAAGAAGACTGCCGGGCGGCCCTCTCGCGCTTTAACGGACGGTGGTATGGCGGGCGACAGCTGCGGTGTGAACTCTGCCCCGTGACGCAGTGGCAGATGGCCATCTGCGGCTTATTTGAGACCCAGAAGTGCTCCCGAGGGAAACACTGCAACTTCCTCCACGTGTTCCGAAACCCAAACAATGAGTTCCGGGAAGCTGACAGAGACCTGCTGCTGTCCCCGGACCGGCGAGGGAGGCCGGGCCACCGCGACAGCTACCACAGGCGGCCCCGGGGGAGACGGAGCCCTGGTTCCGACCATTGCTACTACGGAACCCGGGAGCGGGAGAGGAAAAGAAGCCGGCACAGGGGCAAGAAGCCTCATACACGTGCAGCCCAAAGCCGGGAAGGGCGCAGCTGCCGAAGCAGAGGCAGGAAGAGGGAGAGGAGCCGCAGCCGCAGCCGTGGGGGGAGGAGGCAAGGTAGCCGAGACAGAAACACCCCCAGCCCCAGGGCTAAATAAACCAGTATATTTAGAAAACGTGAAATTTCAGCTAGCACCAAATCGCAGCCCTAGTCTAAGAACAATTAGTTCTTTCCCTGCTCACTGAAAGCGTATTATCTGGGGTTGGAAAGTCTTGTCTTAAAACAAGCAGCCATCCAAGTGATGTAACTTAAGTCTGCGAGGAAGAAGCACAACAGCCTGTGTAGTGTTTATAAATAATAAAATCCAAAACTGGATAGGGGAATGCTATTAGCACTTTAATTCTGAGCACTAGGTTTGCGAGAGGCTATGGATGTCAATGAAAACTCAAAAATTCATTTGTAGCGTCCACCCTTGGATTAAGTCTCCAGTGAATTCCTTCTGAACATTCACTGGGATGGAATGCTTTCAGAGTGTATGGGAAAGCAGGCAATGCAGATGTATTTAGGCTAAAATTTAACACTTAAGTATTTGTTTTCCCTTGTGACCCATTTCGAGTTTTTTCTAGTTTTATTATCTAATCTTTTCAACTGAGGTTTTTTCCTTATTTTGTAATCAGGGTTTTTTCCTGTATGTTTTTGTATATTTTCTTTATATGAAGTCCAGGACCGGTAAATCTACAGCTACAGTAACTGGATAATAGTTTCTTGGGGTTATGGCAGGGAAAACTGGGGACAACCAGAATGTAGAAACAACAAGAAAGAAGAAAACTGATGGATCATTACATAATTCCTTTTAATATGTTTAAAGTATTGAGTTGTAAGATAAGTGCATTATTATCAATAAAACTGGAAAAAATACAATTGTGTATGTGTGAAAATGGGTACCTGAGAATAGTGCAGAGACAGTCAACAGAAGAGGTTACTAAATATTAATTGTTATGCATATATACACATACACACATGTATCTACATTATATAATGAATACAAATGTAAATAAAAGATAATATTAAATCAGCTAATTAATATTTAGTAACTTCTCTGACTCAGTTCACAATCTGTATACCACACTCATACACACAAACAATACACAGTTTAATAATGTGTACTTCATATTATGACTATTCAGTTTTATATATACTCTATAAAGATAAATATATAAGTCGGCCCTGACTCACAACCATACTTATGACCAACTCTGTTCTGTTAAACATCTTTAAACATTATTTGCTAATACTATATACTACATACAATATTACAGCATGTAATGCATTTGATGTTATCAAAACTGTAGGTTTATATGTAATGTTTCTAGTCCCCAATGACAAAGATTTAGAAAAATACTGATAATAACAGGCAGTAATAAACAAAAAGACATGAAAGAGAACTGACAACAGAGTCCTTCGAAGGGAGCCATGCCATAAGTCTGTGACTACCTTTAAAACCAAGCCAACGGGCTGAGCCCCGGTGGCAGCAGTGGGACTGGGCCTCCTACTCCCACCACCGGAGAGCAGTGATGCCCCCAGCCCCCCCCCCCAAAAAAAAAAAACCAAAAAACCAAGCCACATTCACTGCCATCAAGTCAATGCTGAATCACAGCAAACCCGATCGGACGGGACAGAACTGCCCCTCAGAATTTCTGAGACCCTAACTTGATAGGGAGTAGAAAAGCCCAACTTTCTCCCTCAGAGTGGCTGGTGATTTCAAACTGCTGACCTGGCTAGTCAGCAGCCCAGCTCATTAACTATGTCCTCAGGGTTTCTGATTAGAGATCTAGAAATTCGTCAATATCAACATATATAAGCTACATTAATATATATGCCTCAACATAGTCTGTAAAGTGTATGTCCTTAGGAAGTGTAGTATCTGGGGTTCTAAAAAGTGTGGAAGTGGTGATCTAAGATACAACTATTAGTCTCTACTTCTCTGGAACAGAAAAGAAAGAAGGAAAACAAGGACTCAAGAAACCAGTCTACAAGACCAGTCCTGAGACCAGAAGACCTACAGAGTGCCCAGCTAATCACTACCAAAGGATCTGACCAGGATTGCAGTAAGTGGTCCCAGATAAAATGTGAGATAATTGTAGAACAAAACTCAAAGGTTTTTGTTTTTAATAGTTTTGCTGAACTGGCAGAGGCCTGGGGAAACCTGGAGATTACTTCCTTGATTCACCCCTTTATGTTTTGAACTGAAACTACCTTTCCACTAAATAACTGACTCATAAAATAAACACTAGCACCATGAATATCAATGCTCCTAAAACAAAAGCAAAACAACAAAAAAATCACCCGTTTGAGACTAGATGGTCAACATTTGGCCCATAGCACAGATGAGGATGGTGGCGCATGGGGAGGATCAGGGAGAGCAGGAAAACAGGCATACTAAGGATAGTGTAATAACCCAAACAGAAATAAGAAGGTTGACATGTTGTGAACAATATAACTACTGTTGCTGTTGCTGAATAAGATGTACATAAATTGTTAAATAGGGACCTACTCTGCTCTATAAACCTTCAAAAAAAGTTCAGTATGGTATTTTAAAGTATATATATGCTTATTTTAAAATATTGATTATACAAATTCTTAAAGAAAATATTTTGTTTTAACTATTTTCTTTTTAAAAAAACTTTTAACATAAGTAACAAACATATTACATTTCATGTATGAAGGGACTTCAAAATGTTTATGGAAAATTTATCTTTTTAAAAACATCGTTGCACAAACTTTTGAAGCCCCCTTGTGTGGGTGTACTGAAAGCGCAGAGGCTTCAAGTACTTTCTAATGAAGATCATAGACTATTACAGCTTTCAGTATAGATGATACCACAACATCAAGAAACAAACAAAAAAAAAACCCATAACTGGACCAATAAGCAACATTATGATAAAGGGAGAAAATATTGAAGTTGTCAAGGATTTCATTTTCTGTGGATCCACAACACCCATGTAAGCAGGAGTCAAGAAATCTATATGATGCATATTTACAATAGACAATTCTGCAAAAGGCCTTGTTATAATATTAAAAAGCAAAAATGTTACCTTGAAGTCTCTGGCATGCCTACCCCAAGTCATGGTATTTTTAATGGCCTCATATACAGGTGAAAGCTGGATAATCAGTAAAGAGAGCCAAAGAAGAATTGATGCCTTTGAATTATGGTGGGTGGCAAAGAATATTGAATCTGCCATGGACTGCCGAAAGAACAAGCAAATGTATCTTGGAAGAAGCAGTCAGAATGTTCCTTAGAAGAAAGTAGGGTGAGACTTAGCTTTGTTTATTTTGGGCAAATTAAAAGGAGCAACCAATCCTTCAAGAATAACATCACATTTGGTGGAGTAGAGAGTCGGGGAAAAAGAGGAGATCTTCACTAAGACGGAGTGATACAGTGACTGCAACAAGGGTTTGGAGGACGGCGCAGGCCCAGGCAATGGTTCATTCTGTTATATAAGAACCATCTTGATGACACCAACACAGAGATAAAGACTATCTTCCTTCGTTCAAATACCAAGGAAAGAGGACTCTATATTATTATGGTTTGTCAGGTATCAAATTTAAAACCATTTATGGAGCTTCTCATTTCATATTAATAGGAATTACTGATCAAACTAAACACTGGTTGAGTGTCTTGTCAGCAAGAGAATCTGATACTTCGCCAGACCAGAGTGTGGATTAGTATAAGTGGATTACACAAAGCCAATGAAAGAGTATACAATCTGCTGCTTCTCATGGACTCCTCCTTTGCTGGGAAGTCACAGATGGTTATGGATCAACCCCTGACCTCTGGGTGTGGAGGCTTCACAAACATTCTGGATCATGGACTCTTAATGGCTACCTCAGAAGTTGTCTGTTTTGATGCCTCATGCCAGTGCTGACCTGGAGCCCTCAGCTATAATTAGAAGCTGACACTTGGGTGGAGAGTTAGGGAGGCCCTTAAAATGCCACGAGGGCTGACTCACTTCTCGGCTCCCCGAGACCTGCCACCTAAGAGGAGAGTGTGCAGCCCTCAGTGGAGAGCATGTCTCTGTCTGACATCTGGGCAGAGGCGTTTGGGATGGCAACACCAGCTTTGCACATGAGTAACAGCTTCCTAGAATTTCATGGAGGGGCAGATTTCCTTACCAACCAAGGGAAATGTTTTTCTGATCCTAAAGTCAAGTCCTTCCACCCACCCTACCTCCAAGATACATTTGTATAGAAAGTGTTCTTAGTGCTGTGGAAACTTCACACACTGTTGTTTCAGGAGAAAATCAAACTAAGTTGCACTACGCTTTTCACTCTCCACACCACTGGATGAACACGGGGTACTGACAGAACAGCTTTGCTGCAAGTGCCATTTGCCATTGCTGACTTCTTTCTTTGGGGAGAGTAAGAGAGAGGACACAGGTGGAGTGGCTTGTTCTTAGGGGGCTCTGGTAGCATAATGGTTATGTCTCGGGCTGCTAACTGCGAGGTGAGCAACTTGAAAACACCAGCCTCTCTGGGAGAAAGGGCCTTCTATTCCCTCAAGGAGTTAAAGTCTTGAAAACTCACGGGGGCACTTTTACCTTGCCCTACACAGGGTCCCTATGAGTTGGCATTAACTCACTCGATAGCAGTGAGAGTCTTTTTTGTTTTGCTTTCATAGACACATTTCCCACCACCGAGCATGTCATCAAATGCTCATGTGGAAGTTCAGATTGAAGCTGAAGATGGCCAAAATATGTCCTTCAGTATATCCCACTGAATTTAGAGAGCACCTCCAGAACAGATTGGCCACATGGAGCCCTATAACTAGAAACCAGATGAGCCCGGAGAAGACATCAAGTGTATCAGATATAAAAGCGTCAACAGATCAGAGAAAGAGAAAAGAAAGCAAGACCGAGGTCAGGAGAGACTCTGAAACGTGTTTTTAAAGGTAGAGAAGCTAAAGTGACTAGAAGAAATGATTAAAAGAGCTGACCGGAAATTTCACGGGGCATCTCTCAGAGAAGACCTATAAAGAATTATATGAATCGCCTTGTTATCAGAGAGCACTGTAATATTGATAAAAGCAGACATAGGACAAAATGTAGTATCTTATAATTTGATCTCTTTGACCCACTTCAAAGCTGCTTCAATTAAAAAGAAACTTTTTAAGTGAAAGAGAAATACACGTGGATGAAGCCCCTGGTGACTCTCCTCTGACCAGGGACAGGGCTGTGAACAGCCTTGCTGACACGCAGAGTGCAATGGAAAGATGCAGTTAGGTTACAATAAGCATCCTAACAACTGATCTTCCTTACGGTCCATTTAAATTTGTTGCTGTTTTTAGTATTCCCTGCTTTTTTTTTTTTTTCAATTGAGGCTTCTGTTTTACTTTGTTATTGTTATTAGGAAGGGGGGGGGTTGTATATAAAATCCAGGATATATAAAGATAGTAACTGGATTAACGGGAACTTGGGGGTATGGAAGAGAATTTAGAGGGCAATGGGGAGCTAATAATCAGTATAAGAATGAAGAAAATGTTCTAAAACTGATCGTGGTGATGATTGTACAACTTTTCTTGAAGTGATTGAACTATTGAATTGTATGATCTGTGGATTATATGCCAATGAAACTTAAAAAGAATTATAGGGGGAAAGGAAGCTGTTAACAATGACGACTCTATATCCTCACTTGAAGGGAATGAATAACAGAACTGCAGGTGAACAGATACATTGGATGGTGTAAGATATGTATATGTATATTCATATGTATATATGAATCTATATATATATTCATATTCCTGCAGGGTAGGGTGGAGAAGGAAGGGGATAAAGGGAAGTTCAAGAAAAAGAAAATGTTTTGAACATGATGGTTGTAACAAGTGTAAAATTATTCTTGATCTAACTGAATTATGGATTGTCATAATATCTGTAAAAGCTCCCAATAAAATCATTAATAAATACAGTCCTAGAAACCCTAAAAGAAAAAAAGAATGATAACGAAATGGGTAAAGACATGGAGTTAGGACTGAGTCCTGGTGGCGTAGTGGTTGTGTGTGGGACTGCGGCCCACTGTGTTGGCGGTTCAAATCCAGCAGCAGCTCTCCAGAGGGCAGTGATGCCCCCCCCCCCCCCAAAAAAAAAAAAAAGACATGGAGGTAGAAAACCAAAAGGGAAGAATATGTTCAGTATTTCTCAAGTTGAAAGAACTGGGAGAAAAAAAGTCAAGCCTAAATTACAATACTGAAAGATTCACTAGACAAAATATTGAATGATGCATGAAAGCAATAGATAGAAGGAATATACGGTCACTTTACCAAAAAGAATTGGTCAATATCCAGCCATTTCAAGAGGTAGCATATAATCAAGAATTGATGGTATTGAAGGAAACTGCACTGGGGGCACTGATGAAAAATAAGTCAACTGACAGAATGCCAATTGGACCGTTTCAGATTGACACAGCTCTAGAAACACTCACTATCTATGCCAAATCATTTGAAAGACCCGCTAACCAACTGGAAAAGACCCAGATGTGTGCCTATTCTCTCCAAGAAAGGGCAAACCAACAGAAGCTGGAATTATTAAATGATACCACTAAAATCCTATGCAAATACAATTTTGCTAAAGATAATTATAAAAATGGTTGTAAGCCATACAAAGGCAGGGAGCTGCCAGAAACTCAAGCTGGATTCGGAAGTGAACATGACATGAGGGATATCAGACCTGTCGATTTCAAGTGCATCTTGGTTGAGAAAAAAAATGGGAAGAGGACTTTTACATTATGGGGATTACCACCAATGTCAGAAAAAAAATGTAAATGAATTACTGAGTAAAAAGTCGATTTGTTCTGTACACTTTCACCTTCCCAGACTCTACCCACTATTGGGGTGACTGAAGGATGGGGTGAGTAAGAGTATTCACCTCTGTTGCCTCCAACTCCTGCACTCCTCCCAGTGTCTTTCCTTTGCCTTACTTGGTTTGTACTGACTTCTCTTCTCATTATATACTCCCTTGGCCAAGTTAATACATTTTGCTTTTGCTTTTTTTTTTTTTTTAAAGACACAGTAGAGCCCTGAAAATTAAACCCAGGGCTGACACATAGGATAACAGGTTGATCTTCAAGTTTTAGAAAGTGAAATTGATTGCTTTAAGATATGCAATAAGACTTCTTCTGAACTAAATCCAGAGAATCTTGACTATTTTAAATTCTGTGTCTTTTAAATCTTCAGGTTTTGACAATCCCTGCACTAAAAGTCTCTTGTAACAAGGAGCTATAATCTGTGTCCACATCAGAGAAAATAGATAGATTTCACAATAGACTTAAATGGATCATCTTGATTCAATAAAAAAGGTCTTAAAAATTATAACACTGCCAATCCCAGCTTATCTAAACTCCTAACTGAGCAACCTTCCAGCACAGAGACCTTGTGTACACCTACCCTGCAATACACACTCCTGCATAAAAACCTCACCATCTGATGGCAGAAGGCGATGGGTCACCAACTTACCCTGATTTTTCAAGCCCTTCCAAGTGATGGCACTGAAAACCCCAATCTTGGCAAACCCCTCAGTCATGATTAAACTGGGACGTTTTGTCACTCTAGTAACCGGATAGGACCCCCAGTTCAGCAATAAAACTTGATTTTAGCTTGGGCCATTTCACTGGAAGCATAAGCAATGCTAAAACAAAATGACTTGAAAATGTGACCTCATTATTGCTAGCCATGAATGCTTGGTCTTAGGAAGAAAGGGTGACTTAAGAGTCTTCTACATCTTTTCAGAACGCCCTTACAAGGAAAGCTTCCAGGAAAACGTGTTTTGAAGTCTCAACCCTACATAATAAGTGCATCAGGGCTCTGATAGTTGGCCACAGGCATCAGAGGGAATATTTTGCCCAGTTCTTACAATGGATAAAATCAGGTCAACGGAATTAAGGATCTTAGCGATTAGTTTATGCAGTAAAAAGAACAAAGCCTCCCTGTTCAGCCAAGGAGGAAAAGATCTAAATCTGTAAGAGGGAATTAATGGAATATTAAGCCCAAGCTAATGAAATTCTTTCTAACCTGAACTCTTTATAAAGAAGCTGTCTGGCACCCAGATTTGCACCTAGGCAGGTTGTGGGGTGTGGGTAACCTGACTGGAAGAGCATGTGTGCCATCTGTTGTCAGAGTTTTTATTTAATATTGATAAAACAGCAATTATTTATCTTGAAGTCACTCACTAACCTCCCCTTTGGCATTGCCAATGGCAAGAATCAGCCTCCGTAAGGCTTTTCGAAGTCTCCTTTTATAAAAGAGGACAGGGGAGGAAATGGGAGTAGAACAAGAATATAAGTCAATAAATGACGCTACAACAGATACGGTCTCCTTCTCTTTTTTATATGCGGGACATGAAAAAGGGTGTGGGAATGTTCCAGTAACTCTTACTTCCATTTTTCCATGACTCTTTTGAAGTCCCTTTATCTTAGGAACCAGGCTCTTATTTGGGGCGGATGAAAGAGCAATGACTCTTTACTGCTAGGGCAGTGAATGTGTCTGACAGCAGTGAAAAGAACGTAACACTGAGAAAATTTCAAAGGACCTTTTCTTTGCCTTCTCAAATATTTAAGAAGCGAAGTGATGTAGAAACCAATTGGGGTGGGGGTGGGAGTGGGCTCTAAAGAGTTCTTACAATTAACAGGTTTTATTTTATTTACTTACTTTTGGCATCACTGCCCTGGTGGGAGTGGGATTTTATTTTTTTAATGATTTCTTTTTTTTTGGGGGGGGGGGGCGCGGTTCACGATTAATTTCTGACACCCAAGGCCCTCCTGAAGCAGTACAGGCAGCACGGCGTCTTGCTACTGCTCCCTGTCCAGGATTCAGGCCATCAGAAGTTCTTGGAGACAATGCCATTGGCCTTGGCAAGCCTGACGATGGAGTCGTCGGGCTCGCCCATCCTGCGGATGGCCCCGCTGATAGCGTAGGTCCGAAACTGGCCGTTGAACCTGCTGGTCACGTTGTTAACCTCGGCCACGTTCATCTGGATGGACGCATGGTCCTTGGCGCCGATGATACGGTTGCTGGCAGAGCATTTCCACGGCACGTATAGGTCCACGAACTTGCCGGCGTCGTTCTGCATGTTGGGCCTGGGCCTGAGGACACCACCTAATGATTTCTTTTTTAAAGCTCTCTCAACAACTGAGGGTCAGAGTAGATTCTCAAATGTTCATGAACCAAGAGGATAAGTGAGTGGAGGGTTGCCTGTTGGACTGCTAAGTACAAGGTCAGCATTTGGGATCCACTGCCCGATAGCAGACCATGAGGCTTTCCTCTTCCATGTCTATTCACAGCCTCAGAGGCCCCAGGGGCAGTGCTGTCCCGCCCCGAGGACCGACTGGCAGGGAGTCAGGCTTGGCTGGCGGAGAGCGGGTAAGAGGAGCTCTGATGGCAACGAGTGGAATACGTTGAATCAAACCCAGAGCGGGGAGTTTGAAGAAGCTCAGGTGGCACTGTGGGTTAGGTGTTGGTTAACTGAAAGGCCATGATTCAAACACATCAGCTGATGCTTAGGAGATGAGCGAGGCTGTCTGCTTCACAAAGATTTCCTATATTTCGGGAACCACATACAGGGTCCCTGTGAGGCATAAGGGACCTTTGGATGGCAGTGGGTAGTGAATGACTAACCAGTAGCTAAAAACAAACAATCCCATTACCCATGAGTTGATTCTGACTTCCAGGGGCACAAAATTCAAGAAATGAACCACTACTGATGAAAGTGACATTCCAACAGGATTCTTGTTCCAAGCTTGTCTTTGGTGAGAGAAGAGGACAGGGGAATGTCTCAGAAAACAGAACCTATCATACCCCTGGAAAGGCTGTGGGGCAGCCCCGCTCCCTTGACAAACGTCCAGAGAGGGTGAATGGCACTGGAGGGTCAACTGGTCAACCGCTGAGTTGAGGACTTGTTCTTGGAATGGGTGTGAACCTCATCCCTAGGTTTCAGGTATCTCTCAGGTGTCAGTGTGCGGCAGGGGAGCAACAACATATGGTTTTTATTAATACAGGTAGCAGGTGGCTGCAGAAGAAGCCAATTACATTTTTTATTTATTGGGAAGAAAGGATCTGCAGACATGTAGCTGGTTTTGATCATGCCTTCCCCCTTCTCCGGATTCTGCAGGGACTCCCCAGTGACTCTGGCTTCCTCTCCACTCTGTGTGGAGGCCTTTCTGTTAGTGCAGTACTCCATCACGATTTACCTAAAAGCTTTCATGTCAGTTATGCCACAACCCACACAACCTTGCTAAAGAGTGAAATGGCAGCCTGGCTTCCCACTAGGGGACTATATACATTTAAATAGCAGACATCCAGAGATGGGGAACCTGTTGCCTGCCTTTCCTTTCCAGGTGATTGAAACTTCACCCAGACATCTGGACAGGGTGGAAGCTGCTAACTGCTATTATGCATATACTTCTGGCTGCCTAGACTTAATTTAAGACCAAAGAACAAAACAAACAAACAAAACCCAATGGATCTTGTTCTGGAGACATGGCAGAGACAGCCCAGATAAACAAAACTCTTGTCAGAGCAAAAGGTGCACCTGATTTTCCAGCGCTCCTTAGACTGGTACTGATTGCAGAAGCTGGACATGGGGAGGTCTCTCTTGCACACACATGGCATTTGCCTGTTTATGGCAAGCCAAAGGCAAAAAGGTAGGCAACTTACGATCTGGAATTCACATGGAACTAGACTAGAGCCCTGGGAGTTAGAGAAGCTGCATGGAGACCCCTGCTAGTGCAGAGACGCTTACAACACTACTGGATCCACAAGATTTCCTACCCACTGGCCATGGTCTTCCTGCATTTGGTGCCACTGCATGTGTGTCGTGAGTCTGAAGAGGACGTATAGATTGGTATCAAACATATGGGCTAATATCACACTTATGGACTTGATCTGGACTGGGTTAGGATGTTTTCTCAATATTTAATTGCTCTTATAAAGTTCTTTCTATACCAAAAAACCCCCAAACACCTGGAACTGTGTAGGTAATCTGCTCCTTCTCTTCAAGAGTGGTTTGGGGCACAGGTACTTTAGCAAGAGAGAAAAGACACAGACACTTTTCCCAGAAAGCAAGGCAGGACAAGCTAAACTGGACAGAGGAGTCTCCTGTGGGGGAGCGGACAGATAGTAAATGGAAGAGGGACTCCTGGCTGAAGACAAGACGGGGTGGTAGGGAACATTTCTCAGAACTGACATTTAGGTGTCTGCTTATAGAATACGAGCCACTTCAGAGAGGGGGAGGGATGGGGGGCGGGGGGAATTTGCTATAGTTAGGGGGTGACTGCCCACTTAATGAGCAAAGTCGAAAGCAAGGGAGGGCTAAGGCAGCTAGGAAGGAAGGTTGAGGTCCCTCTAGTGTGCCTGAGGTGCTGGTCTGCTTGAGGAAACCAACACAAGCAGCGACGTGACAGATGGGTGGGTCAAAGGCAGGAAGGTGACTCAGGAAACTCTGTCAAAGCCTCACTAAATGGTGGTTACACAGGTGGATGCACAGGTAATAGGTGCTGGGCTACACTCTTCTTATTTGTGCATTGTACTGTATGCATGTAAATTATAAGTACTTAAATAAGATCCAAAAATGTTCAAAGGAGACTGAGCTTAGAGGTAGAAATAGGAGAGACCAGAGAGGGAAGAAAACCCTTTCTATTCCCTGCCTTACCCTGTGGTTAGCGCTCTTCTCCCAGGGTCCCTCCCCAAGGGGCTGCACAGATGCCTCTGACAAAGCACTAGACTCAGAGTATCAGTGAAGCGCTGCATTGGAGAGGTGCTGACTCATTTCACCTAAAGGAAGCCAGGGGTCAGAGGTGTATCGGAGTGACTACTGATCTGTTACTAAGTGAACTAGAGACTACCAGCATGCCATGTAAGCAGTGTGGGCATGTCTGGAGGAAGGAGACTTAAAGCAGCTTTTCATCCTCGTCCAAATTTCAATTCGAGGCATTTTCTCTACGCTTGTGCTGCCAAGGGCCACTGGGGAATCTGTATGGTTGCCAGACTCTGAGAGCTGCTAGAAAGCAAATGTTAGAGGTCCAGGGTGACCTGTGCTTCACAGTTTCTAAGGCTCTTTTAGCAGGAGTCTGACGGGATTTCTTGCTAAGTGTTTCTGGGTGGATTCACAATCCAAACCCTCAGCAGCTCCGAGCTTCATCGTTTGCACAACCCTAGGACTCCGAGAAACTTCATGCACCTTTATTAATAACGCTCCTCCCTTCTCCTCCCACCCATGGTAACCACTAATAATCAACTCGGAACTCTACTTAAGAAGAAAAATGCTGGAGGATATGTAACATCTGGGTCAATGGCCATGGTAGTTTAAGTGTCAAAGCAGGCATGGTAGTAGGACTATATATCAACTTGTATCCATCCCTATCAAAGTATAGGGGTAGACTCCAATCTGGTCTCAGCCTGATGATACCTCCTGGGAGGTGAGGTGTGACTTTCCTATACAGGAGGAACCGGGATGCCTTCTCTCTCTCTCTCTCTCTCTCTCTCTCTCTCTCTCTCCTCTCAATTCTGTGTGTGCCTCTGCCCAGCCCTGAGAGCTGTTGGCATCCTACCCTGTTACCTCTGACTTTGGGTCCACATGACACTACGCCCACCGGCCTGTGATCTCCTGCTTCTGGATTCATCTCTCATTGTCACTGACCTGCAGCTACATGTGTCTGAGGAGGGGTTGGACCATGACTGGCCTTCTGGACTAAGGTTAGACTGGCAGGAGTGCCTTCTTGATATAAAATTTCCTCTGGATATAAAGCCCTTTCTTGGACACAGAGGAGTGTCACTATGTGTCACCAGGTTCTTAGACAACCTGGCCTAACACAGCAAGTGCCAAATAAGGGATGGAAATGTCATCCCAATTTTTTCAGGGAAAAAGCAAGTTCAGAAGAGAAAAAAAAAAAGCAAAAACAAAACCCACGGGAGTGGTCATCACAATGGTAGGAGAATTTTGGAGATTTTTATGCACCTTATTTTCCATTAAAAATAAATGCATATGGGGTGGGCCCCGGGGCATAAGAGGTTGAGTGCGGGACTGCGGCCCATGGGCTTGGTGGTTCAAAGCCAGCAGCGGCTCTCAGGAGCAGCACTGGGTAGTGCCCATGACCACCAGAGGCAGTGATGCCCACCCTACCCCCCAAAAGAACCAAAACAACAACAACAACAACAACAACAACAACAACTAAATGCATATGTTGTAAACATATTTATATGTGCTGATGGGGAAATAGATATATGTACATATATTTATAGTTAGTAGTAAAGTAGCAGATGGACATTGGGTCTCCATTTGAATACTCCCTCAATGCAAGAACACTTTGTTCTATTAAACTGGCATTCCATGATGCTCACCTCTTGACACAATCACTGAAGACAAAACAGGAACATCAGCAAATGTAGTGAAGAAAACTGATGGTGCCCAACTATCAAAAGATACAGCATCTGGGTTCTTAAAGGCTTGAAGATAAACTAGCAGTCATTTAGCTGAGAAGCAAGAAAGTCCACATGGAGGAAGCACACCAGTCTGTGTGATCAAAAGGTGTTGATAGGATCAGGTATCAGGTATCAAAAAACAAGGCTATTATTGTGAATGAGGGAGAGTGCAGATCGGGGACCCAAAGTATATCTGTAGCCAACTGGACATCTCCTTATAGAAGGGATGCAGGGAGGAAATGAGCCAGTCAGGATACAGTAAAGCAACAATGAAACATACATCTTTCCTCTAGTACTTAAATGCTTCCCCCCTTCCCCCACCATCATGATCCCAAATCTACCTTACAAATCTGGCTAGACTGGAGGATCTACACTGGTATAGACAGGAACTGGAAACACAGGAAATCCAGAACAGATGATGGGGTAGAAAGGGGGAACTGATTATAAGGATCTACATATAACCCCCTCCCTGGGGAATGCTCAAAAGAAAAGTGGGTGAGGGAAGACATCAGTCAGTGTAAGCCATAGAAAAATAATGATTTATAAATTATCAGGGGGGAGGGAGGGAGGGAATGTAGAGGAGGAAGGGAAAAAATTAGGAGCTAATACCAAGGGCTCAAGTCGAAAGCAAATGTTTTGAGACTGATGATGACAACAAATGTACAAATGTGCTTGACACAAGGGATGTGTGTATGGATTATGATTAGAGTTGTACGAGCCCCGAATAAAATGATTAAAAAATAAAATAAATGCATATGCATTCACTTTTCATTCAGAAAAAAGACATTTGTATCACTCTCTAGATGTTCCTCATAACTCTGAACTAAGCTTTGGGCTTTGTGCTTTACTAAAAGCAAATACTCTTTGAAGGGGGACTGGGGGTGAATCATTAGGTAACTATTGACCTGCTGCTAAGTGAACAAGAGACTCATGTAATCCCTTCGGAACAGTTTTCTTCCAGACATGGAAGATTCACTTACAGTGTATCTTTGGGTAGCTTATCTTAAAACAGTCTCTAGCCCTAACTTCATCAATGTGTGAATGGTGAAGGAGCCTATTCTCCTAGCAGTCTTTCCAAGTTGACCTTTCAACAGCTTGCTTCCAACACCAGGTCAGAGAGGTGGAAAGAGTCTCTTTCTGTCCAAAAGTCATAAAAACTGTCTGCTTCCAGGCAGGGTTACTGAATAATGCCAAGGGCTTGCTGTACATCACTTAATGGAACTTTCCAGCCTAGACCAGTGTTTGTGAAGGCCAAGGGCAGGCTTCCTCTGAGGAATAAAAATCTCCAAAGTCACAGGAAAAGCACTTTAACTGGTAACAGATATGCTTCCTATTCTTAACTTCAAAAAGATGGGAGGTTGTTACAGAAATTTAGCACAGAACAAGAACAAGGATGCTTCTGACCAAGAGTGATCAAAGGAGAATGGGTTAGACGGCAATCGGAAGACCATTCAGGGTCAGTGCTGCTGACACACGTGGGGGGTCAGCCCTCATGCATTCCTCTCGAACTTTCAGAGTAATAAAGGAACTCACTTCAGAGGCATGGACTTGCGTTTGGTTTCTGTCTCCTCCCCCTGAACCAAACCCAAAAACACTGTCTTTGGGTCAACTCTGACTCATGGTGACCTTCTAGGGCAGTGGTTCTCAACCTTCCCAATGCCACCACTCTTTCATGCAGTTTCTCCTGTTGTGGCGACCCCCTAACCATAAAATTATTTTCGTTGCTACTTCAGAACTGTAGTTTTGCTACTGTTATGAATCAGGCAACCCCTGTGAAAAGATAGTTCGACCCCCAAAGAGGTTGTGACCCACAGGTTGAGAACCGCTGCTCTAGGTCAAGGTAGAACTGCTCTCTGGGTTTCCAAGACTCTTGACCCTTTATGGCAGAAGAAATCCTCAACTCTCTCCCTTGAAGCAGCTGGTGGTTTCAAACCGCTGGCCTAGAGGTTAGTAGCCCACCATATAACCCACTACACTCCCAGGGCTCCTTCCTCGTCCTTAACATGAGGAAAAAGGAAACTTGAGCTCCAGGCTGTTAAAGGGTTTAATGGCAGGGTGCACATCCCTGGTGTGGGCATGAGTTGGACTCAAAGCAGCAGCGACTGGCTTTATGTGAGAGGTGCCCAACAAATTTAACAGGGAGTGACATGGGTGGAGAGATTAACTCGAAAGCCTCTGTGAATGCAAGGTACAGTCATTTCTAAAGTTAGAATCTCAGCAGTAGGATGTTAGTTAAAGATGGCAGTGTGAATACTTAAGGGGCTGTGAAGGTCTGCTTAGATGAAAATCGTTTGGAAATGAGAGTGGTGATGGCTGTACTACATGGTGAATGTAACCAGTGTCACGGAATTGTACACTTATGTTTTATTTTGTGAATTTTTTTTTTTTTTTTTGCATCACTGCCCTCAGGTGGTGGGAGTAGGAGGCCCAGCCTTTGCTCCGTGGATCTGGAATCGAACCTCCATTCCAGTGGGCCACGGTCCCGTGCACAACCACTACACCACTGGGGCTCAGCCTTATGTGAATGTTTTTAAAACCCCAATAATAAAAAAAGATGATGGAAAGGGGGGAAATGAACCTTCTTATTTTGCCTGTAATCATTTGTCATGTTCAAGCCTGAGTCCTGGGTGTTTGAAAGTCAGCTGATTCAATCATGCTCCCTCATGTTCTAAAAGGCTGGTTCGTTAGTCAAAAGGGCAGGTCTTAAAAGTATATCATTTCTCGGGCACTTGAACTTCTAAAACCTCCTTAAACAATGGCTAAGGCCAAAACATGCATTGCCTTTAACTGAGGTTGCTTGATCCTCGGCAACCCAACCCCTGCTTCAAGGCCAGTGACCAGGTGGCCTCACACAGCGTTGTGAGAGGCCCAGCGTCGGCTCATACTCTCACACAGCCATGAGGCCTAAGGAGACTCTGGGTGAGGGATGATGGGGAGAGTGGGGGTGTCACAATGAGGGTCACAGGCAGCCCGTCAGCATCTGTGGTCACTGGGAAAGTGTGCCAAAGTTGGGGGTTGGGAGGAAGAAGCAGAGAAAAATGGTGGTATTTAATATCTCTGGGTTGTTTTTTAAGAGGAAAACAAGAACAGAGGTAAAAACTGCTATCATCAGCTTTTTAAAAGATACTTTGATACTGGAATCAAACCTTACATGATGCCTTCCTGGACAAACATCAGCTCCTCCCACTCCCCAGCTTCCTCTAATTGTGCAAGAATCAACACTTGGTGGAAATCTGCACTCATCTGCCAATAAACATGCAGTGTTTTAAATAGGGACCACAGTCTTCAAAGGTTCTCAAAACAAACGATGAGTAAGGGCTGGGTCTACTAAGTCCCCCTCAATCTGAAAGGCTCTGAACATCAATCCAGCTTGTGAATGTGTCACAATCAATCTGTGAAACACCAAAATGTAAGTATGAAAATGCATGGACTATGCGGAAAACCCAGAAATACTAAGCGCACATATCAGAAGGTAGCTTTTCTTTTCCTGCAAACATTGCTCAGACAACAGCCACAAGCTTGGTGTGGCCTCACGTTTCCTCAACAGGGGTAGCTTCAAAAGCACATGGTGACCTTTATGAAGCATTCCATGAGCACCAACCAGTTGCCACGAAGCTGATTCTGATTCATGGAGACACTGTGCTTCATGTACCTCCAAATGGGTGTGTTTTAGAAACAGATCATTAGGACCCCTTCCCTTTGTGGTGCTTGTGGGTGGACCTCCTACTTCTTTCCTCTATTTCCTTTTACTTTCCTCTTGTCCCACTATCATGCTCAGCCTTCTTGGAAGTAGAAAAGCCCACGTGGAAGAAGCATGCCAACTTATGTGGCCATGAGGTGTCAAAGGGATCAGGTATCAGGCATCAGTGAACTGAAAATCATATCATTGTGTGCCCACTTTTTGTGATCACTGAAGAAAAATGTGTGCATAAGCAAATATGGTGAAGAAAGCTGATGGTGCCCTGCTAACACAAAAAGATATAGTGTCTGGGGTCTTAAAGGCTTTGAAGATAAACAAGTGGTCATCTAGCTGAGAAGCAACAAAACCCACATGGGAGAAGCACACCAGCCTGTGTGATCATGAGATGTAGAGGGGATCAGGGATCAGGCATCAATGAGCTAAAAATTATATCATTATAAATGAGGGGGCATACATAATGGGGACACAAAGTCCATCTGTAGGTGAAACGACATCCCCTTACAGAAGGGTCTTGGGGAGGAGACAAGCCAGTCATGGTACAGTGTAGCATCAAAGAAATATGCAACTTTCCTCTAGTTCTTAAATGCTTTCCCCCTCCCCCACTATCATGATCCCAATTCTACCTCACAAATATGCCTAGCCCACAGTATGTACACTGATACAGATAGGAACTGGAAACACAGGGAATCCAAGACAGATGATCCCTTTAGGACCAACCAGTGGTGAGAGTGGTGATACGGGGAAGGCGGAGGGAAGGTGGAGTAGAAAGGGGAACAATTACAGGGTTCTACATATAACCTCCTCCCTGGGGTACAGAAAACAGGGAAGTGGATGAAGGGAGACATTGGACAGTGTACGATATGACAAAATAATGACAATTTGTAAATTATCAAGGTTCATGAGGGAGGGGGGAGCAAGGAGGGAGGGGAAATATGAGGAGTTAATACCAAGGGCTTAGGTAGAAAGAAAATGTTTTGAGAATGATAATGGAAACAAATGTGCTTTGCATATAATGGATGGGTGTGTGGGTTGTGATGAGTTGTATGAGCCCCCAGTAAAATGATTTTTAAAAAAAGAAAGAAAGTCACTGGGGCAGTTCTAACCTGCTCTATAAGATCAGGAAGAGCCAACATCAATTGATGGCAGTGTTTATTTATTGATTTGTTTTTCATCTAAAACTGGTGTTCTAAGTCCTTTATCTCTGTAATCTTATTATCTCCACTTTTCAGCTGGGGAATGAGGCATCTAGAGGTTAAATGTCTTTCATTTAACAAAGATAGTAAGTGGTATCGTTGGGATGCAAACCCAGGCACTCCGTCACTCCGTCATAACTCCTCTCAAACGTATTAAGTCCAAAATACTGTAGTAGCTCTTAACCCTTGGCTAACAGCTTGTGAAAATTATGTAGACCTTGAGTGAGGGGCAATTTTCAGGCCGCGGGCTGTGGAAGGCCCACGGGATCATCCAGGCCAGCTAACCTCACATGCTTCACCAAAGGGAAGCAGTTCCAGCCATCTTCACATGAGAGTGAGTTAATGAAATGTCTGACCAGTACGGCCCACAAATGATTAATAAATAGTCAAGTAGTCCTTGGCAGAAAAAAGGGCTTCCCATCCCTGAACTAGACAGTCCAATCAGACAAAGCAAGAATCCAACCTTTCAGATGCCTCTGGTGTCACCTGCCTGCGCTTAGGAGAGACTAGGACACCCAGAGTCACCAGCCCCCAACTGAGGGGTGAGAGATGTTATCAGGATGAAAGGAGTGCTTCTGCTTCTACCCACTGCACAAGAAAAACTATCAGACACACGCTGAGGGAGCACAGCAAACAAGACATTCTCCAAGGAGCTCCAGGCTTGTGTGCCACCCCAAGCAGCCGGGCCAGGCAACCCGGCAGAGAAAGGAGTGAGTGAATTAGGGAATGCTCCTCCCCACAGGTTTGCCTGAAGACGGCCTCCTTGGTTCAGAGTTACCAACAGGGATCAAGTCAACAACAGGGTCTCTGGACAGCAAGTCTTTGGGAAGTGACTTTACAACTCAGGCTCCCCGTCTCACGAGCAGGGTTCCCCCAGGCCCCTTCACGACGTGCATCTGCGGCATATACAGGCAGGCCTGGTGCCTGTGGGCCAACAGCATATGATTGAAGTGGATTCTCTTAGCTACTGTTTAGGTCACTTTTCAATCAGGGAGATGGCAAGTACTTAATGAAGTCGCCTGTGCCTTTTCGCTTGTTATTTAAGGTACAGATGATTATGTTTCTCTGGCCTAGCACTGGCAGCAGGGCCTTTGACTAAGGGCGGCGAACACTGGCTGCGTTTTCTGTCTCCATATAAGAATGCCTACTGCTTCTGCAAGTGCTTGTCACAGAGGATGACGCCACACTATGGAGGCGGGGTCAAACAATGAAGAGCTGATTCTCCCTTGCACCCTCCAGGATTCAGACACCAGACACCTCTCAAAACTGTGGCTATTTTAACACCAAAGACACTGCGACATCCAAGCCTTAAGGACACGATGTGAGAAGGTTCTTTAAACATCACACAAAACGAACAGACCAGTGGGACAGGCCGGCAGAGGGAGGCCACGAGGTCTACTCACTCTTTGGTGAGAAGCGGGCAGGACTTGAGCAGGAAGCGGGAGAGCCCTGAGTCCTGGAAGTAGAGTTCTGGTGGTGCTGTGGGGCTCTTCAGGTTTAAACACCGGACAATCACGTACAGCACAGCCGCCACCGCCGCCAGCTTCACCCCATCAAACACAGCGGGGAGCTCAGGGGTCTCCGGCATGGCATTCATCTTGGTCCTAGGGGCAGAGGCACAGTGTTGAGTTACAAGCATAGAGAAGGGGGAGCCCACCCTCACAAAAGAATCATGCCACGCCAGCCTATGAGGGTGCCTCACTATCCCAATGTGTCCACCTAAGTCCTATCAGCTCCTGGCAACACCCCAAATCACAAACACGCAATCCTGAACACTGAAAAACTGGGCAGGCTATTGCATGTTTGTTTTGTTTATGATTCAATGAACATTACTATTGAATAAGTCTATTGAAAAGTGCTGAGACTAGCATGCTCCTGAGTCGTTGGGGAACGCCGCTCAGGCAGCCTTCCCTCCCATCTCTCCACACGCGTGAGCAGCCCCTGGTGTACCCAGAGACGTGCCAAGTGTTGTATTGACACCCTTGGACACAAGCAGGAGATGGGATTGGTGTCGCCCCTGGGGTGGCTGTACCGCCTGCAGGTTCATAACCCTCAAAGCTCCTAGTCTCTAGGCCTGTGGCTATAATCTCATTGGAATGGGTCGTCTTTGTTAGACTAGTGAGGTGGCACATTGTGCAGCAAGTTGCAGTCAACCTGTTCCGAAATGAAGAGTTTAAACAAGAAAGTGAAGAAGCAGAGATGAGGGGAGGGAGCTAACCTAAGGTGACCAGACGTCCCGTGGCGTTTTAAAATTAAAATAAATAGGCTGAGCCCCGGTGGCATAGTGGTTGTGCGCGGGACTGCGGCCCACTGGGACAGAGGTTCAATTCCAGCAGTGGGGCTGGGCCTCCTACTCCCACCACCGGAGAGCAGCGATGCCAAAAAATAAAATAAAATTAAATTAAAATAAATATATTACAATACTAGCTTTGTATTCTACGAACATTTTTGTTTTGTTGTTCTATATAGACCAAATTTTTAATCAAGGAACACCACCCACTCCCCGTCAATGGTGTCCACTTAAAAGCTGGTCATGTTACACAAACATTGCCCAGATGATCAGCCTTCCTCCGGAGCTGGTAAGGAGAAACACCTTTCCCGTAGAGCTGGTGCTCCAGATTTGGACTTGACCCTCCCAACAAGCTCCTGTCTGTTAAAGGCGTCCACCTGTGGCATTTGTTAGAGCAGCAGTGGTAACTCAGACACGGGCTAGGATCAACCAGCCTCTGCTGACTTCTCAGCAGCCCACACTGCCAGCCAGATCACAGTGTCCCTGGCTCCTGGGGGCTCCAGGGAGTGTGAAATGGAATGCCACCAATTTTTTTCCCAGCCCACCGAGGATAACTCACTGTAGCCATTAGTCTAAAATAAGACCCACACTGGATCAAGTTTGACCATTAGGCTAAAATAAAAGACTGGAGAAGGAAAATGTTTATGCATAACTGGCTTTTCCCAAACTCTCCAATTGTTCTTTTAAGGTATCTTTATCTCTCTCTCTCTCTCTCTCTTACACACACACACACACACACACACACACACATCCCTCCAAACACAAAAAAGTCAAACATCAGTGACAACCAAAGCAACAGGAAAGAAAATCCAGCATTTTCCCTCATGTTCAGCAGAAAAACAGAACATCAGATGTTACCTTAAAAGCCAGAGAAACCACAAGCTAACAGAAGAAATGGTAACTATCACACTCAGGTCACTATAGCAACAGCTTCCCCTGAAATAGTTTCAAGTAGCCTCTGCTGAGAACAACCCTCTGGGAGCTCTGGTAATCCACCGGGGAGACAGAGTGGCAGGGGACCACTCTCACCAAATGCAGTGGGACTTTACCCACTTACAGCAAGGCCATGGGGTGGCTTGGAAACCTTTCTATTTCATATGTCTCTCCCTCTCCCCGCCCCCGCCCAAGTCAAGGTGACTTTGGCAAAATCCAGGCCCCAAAACAATGCAGACCATCTTTGGTGGGAGCCTGTGGCACAACAGAGGGAAGAAACTCAACACAGGGACAAAACAAGATTATTGTAAAATGTATCTGGCCCAATTTTTTATATAACTAATCAGCCCCAGGGTTGTCTTTTGAATCTCTGTTCTATCTCCTGTTCCCGCGAGTGATGCTTGGGTTCTTAAAACCGTGTAAGCAGCCATCTAAGATGTAACAACTGGTCTCTGTGTGAAGCAGCAGAGGAAGGAGGAGAGCCAGGAGTCAGGTGAAAGAAATAGCTTGTGGGCGGACTGCCTCCATGGAATATGGTCCCCCTCAAAAAAGGGGTGGGTCGGGACGTTTTGATCAAGGACCAAATGGCTAGTTCTTTTTTTTTTTTTTTGGTGGGCATCACTGCCTCTGGTGGTCGTGGGCGCTACCCAGCGCTGCTCCTGAGAGCTGCCACTGGGCTTGAGCTGCCAAGCCCGCGGCCCGCAGTCCCGCACTCAACCACTTACGCCACCGGGGCTCAGCCCAAATGGCTGGTTCTTAATTGAAAGAAGAAAAACTGTGGGACAGAATTTCAAATCCTCATGGAACCATCATTGACTGAATTCCCCGACACCAAGTGAAGCCCTGAACCTCTGGCCTGGGAACACTGTGAAAATCTTGATTCTGCAAAGTCATTTCTAAACAAAGCATCAGTTTAGCTCAATTGCTCAGGAATGTTTGCCTTGAGCATTACATTCTTTCAAAGAATCATCTGAGATCAAACCCGCAAAGCACAAGGAGAACAGGAAGGATCAGAGAATCTCAGTTAAGGAGGTGAAGCACTATGGGTGGTGACACAATGTGTGTTGCTCTGCTCAGTGAATTGCTCATATGTTGAACAGGTGGATGTTTTATTTTATATATCTTCATCAGAATGAATGAATGAATTTGCCCCAATTTCAAATCAAGGCTGGAGCTCAAGATATACCTTCTGCTGTATCATCCTTTACATTGAAGGTTGACATTTTCCTTAAAACAATTCTTGCTGTGCCACTCGCCCCCGGGTCTCGTGTCAGCCACACCCTGATATCATCTGTGAACAATTCTGCCTCTACTTAGTTTCCTGAAGAGAGGGTTCACAGCTTTAATTGCATCCTCTACAGAGGGTGATGGCTAACTGCCCAGCATTGGCCCAGGAGACGCTCGACCCTCACATGTTGGGGCCCTGCTGCCTGTGCAACTCAAACAGACAATGAACAGTATATCCAATAGGATGCAGATTGTGAACACGTGTTTTTTTGTTTGTTTGTTTTCGATCCAGCAGGAATTCCATTTCCTTTTCTATGACGCTAATCATTGGGAATGGTAATAGATGTTCTTCTTTGTCCTCTTGGTGGGAATGGGAACAGAGCAGTGCAGCAGGTCACCTGAACAGTTTTCTTACTGACCTGCATAGGAAAGACTTCAAAGCCAACCAAATGAACTGCACACAGTGCTTTTCAAGGCTGTAAACTTTTCCAAGGCAATGGCCACATCTTTCTCTCTTATAGGGGCTGGTGGTTTCAAACATTTGAACTTTCGCTTAGCAGCTGAGGGCTTTAACCAGTGGAATAGATTTAATGAGTTAAACAAGTTCTTCCCTTTCCACCTCTCACCACTACTCACTGACACTGGGCTGGGTAAAGACGCAGATTAGAGTCAAGCAATCCATACCGAGTTTGCTGGCTGTTCTCTACTGTGGGAGTCAGTTAGCCTTGGAGAGTTGTTTGGCTGGGCCTGGCAGGTCAGATCTCTCGTTCAAATAACCTGAAGACTGAAAAAGATGTAATGTTTTAAAAAGGGAGAAACAAACTATTTCAACTAGAAAAGAGAAACATCAAAAGCAATTCAAAGTAAACATGAACATGATGTTAACTACAGTCATAGGGGAAAAGACAACTTCCTTAAATCAACACTCATGGACTTGCTTAAAGCCCACACTCATGGACACCTGGGCCATTTCTAAAATCCTGCTGGGCCTGTACATCCCAGGTGGACAAGTTCTCTGCTGCACGCATAACTCTGGCTAAAACCATCACACGCCACATTTCCTCTTTACTTCACACTAGAGGTCTTGGAAATGCTAACAGGACAGGGATCATCTCTCTAATCAATTAAACCACTTAGCCAGGCTGAGGTCAACCCCAAATAGTCCATTGACTCAATCCTTTGCTTCCAAACATATGTATTTTTTATGCTATGTATGTAAATTGTTTTACAAAACAACCTTATCACCTTCAAAGCACTCTCCACTACATTTGACAAATCTGTGATTCCATTCTGGAAAAGGGCTACATCATGGCCTGTAGAGTTTGAGCCCAGCAGTTTGAGCCTGGGGCCAGACGCTGGCTGCAGACGGGCACCACTAGGAGATGGAAGTGCTCATTGTGAATTCGGGAGCCAGAGCCTGGACCACGGCAAGAAGCCCACTGTAAGATATAAGATCTCCAAGGCATCAAAGGGGGAAAGAGAGAGAGAGAGAGAGAGAGAGAGATCATGGGCAGTGGTGGGGGTAGGAGGTGCTGACAGGTAATGTTTACGTACCTCTACATGTGCCAAGCCTGGCTCTTCCTACTTTATATAAATTAGCTCAGTTCATTCAAACCACAGCCCTGTGAAATAGCAACTATCATAATCCTCCTCTACAGATAAGAAACCCTAAGTAACTTGTCTAAGGTCCCACGGTTAACAGACAGCATGTGCATCCTGGAAACCTGGCTCAGGATTAGGAATTCACTTCCCATTAACCACTGTGCCCTCTGAGCTCATTTTTCAGTAGATCATTGAGGATCACAGTGCAGTCACTGGGGATCTCTATAAGATTCTTCTGAGCCTTCCCCCTCCCGGTGAAATGCAGGTAATATGGCTGCTGCTCCAATAGCCACTCTAAGTCATCAAGTGTCCTTGAAATTATTCTAAACCAAACTCCCTGCCATTGCGTTGATTCTGGATGGCGGTAACAGAACTGCCGCTGTGAGTTTCTGATTCTGGAAATCTTAACAGGAGGAGAGAACCTCAACTTTCTCTTGCACAGCACCTGGTGGTTTTGAACTGCTGACCTGGCATAGGTTAGCAGCCTAGAGCATAACTCATAGGCCGCCAGCTCTGAACAAAGTCACACAGATAGAAAACAGCAGAAAATCAAGCCCATTTTCTTTGCTTCTACCATGCCAAAATTACTTAATGAGAAAATGAAAATCAATGGGTCTTCATAATCCTGTTCCACTTTAAATTTTTTTTATTTCTTCATGTTTGAGACAATTAACTGGAGGATCAGGTTTGTGGAGTAGGGACTAAGGACCAAGCCTGTTTCTATAAGGATCACAATCTTCAAAACCCAGTGGGGCAGTTCTACCGTCTTATATGGTTGCTGAGTCGGAGTTGACTTGATGTCAAGTGTGGGGTTTTGTGTTGCTGTTTATTTTGCTTTAATTAAATTAATCAGTTGCCGAATTATACATTCCATTTCACGTAAAATCTAGACCTCTGCTTCTCTTCGGGGCATGTGCGTAGGGTGATCAGAATACCTGGCAACACTGAGCCAGCAGGCCGACATGGCAATAATGAATGTGGATGAGGTGGCAGCTGATCTTTTAAGGCAGGGCAGGCTCTTTCCAGAATTTCACAGTCCCTCCCACTCCCTGTTCTGGTCCCCAGCACTGACTCCTGGGCCACTTCAATTGTGTATGGTGCCTAAAGACCCCTGTTCTTTAGAAGCAAACGCACTGCCGTTAAACCAATCCTGACTTACTGTAACCCTGAACACGGTCTCTGAAGGTGTCCCGGTGGCAGAGTGGGCTATGAATTGGGCTGCTAACCTCAGGGTCAGCAGTTGGAAGAATGAGGCTTTCTACTCCCGTAAAGAAGCCCAGATGAGTTCTGTGCTACAGGGTGGCTGTGACTCCGAAGTCCCTCGAGGCAGCTGGAGTGGAAGTGACAGAGGGATTCTGAGGCTCTCTAGGAGCTGGCCGTCTCATGTCTCTTCACAGAGGAGCTGGTGGCATTGAGCCACTGACCTTGTGTGGTCCCTGTATGCATCTGAATGGAGAAAATTTGTCTAAGGTCCCTTTTAGCCCTGAGTATGTCTGTGTTAATCGAATATCTTAAAAATACATTATTGGGGGCTGAGCCCCGGTGGCGTAGTGGTTGTGCGCGGGACTGCGGCCCACTGGGACGGAGGTTCAATTCCAGCAGTGGGGCTGGGCCTCCTACTCCCACCACCGGAGAGCAGTGATGGCCGCCCCCACACACACAAAAAAACATTATTGGAATGTGGGTGCATGTATATACATGTATCTATATGTGGCAATATTAAAATACATGTATTATTATTGTGAATGTGCCCATGTATGTGCTCCATACATATGTATATAAATGGTAAATTAATTGAATAAGTGAAAGGCACTTGACTCCATAAACTACTAAACTTCCATAAACTACTAAAGATGGCTTCAACAATAACAACTTTATTGAATATATATGCATTAAGAACTATTCAGAAATCACACTAATTACTTCCCAATGTTAATTTTCTTCTTCTTCCTTAGCAAGGAGTCCTAGGTAGCACAGTGGATTATGCATTGAGCTGTTAAGCACAAGGTCAGCAGTTCAAAACCACCAGCTGCACCATGGGATAAAAATGAGGCTTTCTACTTTTGTAAAGAGTTACAGTCACTAGAAAATATTTGGAAATGAATATGGCAATATGTTTACAAATATGCTTGATACAAATTATGTACTGAATGTTATAAGAGCTGTAAGAGCCCCCAATAAAATTATTTTTTAAAAAAAGTTGCAGTCTCAGAAATCCATAGAGGTAGTTCTGCCCTATCCTGTAGGTCACTATAAGTCAGCATCGACTCATAGCAGTGAGTTTGCTTTAGTCTTGTTTTATAAGACACAGCAAATATATATACATATACACATATACATATATATATATAAAATGAAGTGACCTTGAAGCTATTCTAGGCACCACATTCAAGGAAAACAGAGCAGAAAGACAGAATCTTGGGTCCGGGTGATTTGACAGAGCCATCATATCAGACCTAGTCTGCCTACCTCGGGCTTTGTAGGCTGCAATTTTCTAGTAAAAGGAAAGACTACTTACCTAATCTTCATGGGGAGAACTGGTGTCGTGGCTGCTAACCAATCAACTGACTCACAACCCTGTTAAATTGAGTTTCCAAAACGGTCGCTCCTTATGGGGTAAAAAGTCCCATCTTTCTGCTGGGAGCGGGAGGCTGGGCAGCCTTGATTGGTGGGCCTTGCGGTTAGCAGCCCAGTAACCAGGCTCCTGGGAACCAATAGGTGGGTCCAGCCTCCTCAGAGGCATGTGCGAAGAGAGACCTGGTGATCACCAGAACCTCAGCCCCTGAACACCCTGTGGAGTACAGCTCGATTCTGATGCCCAGGAGTTTAGAATTGTCCCCCAGTGAGAGGATCTGTTCCTCAAACCAACATGTATGCCACAATTGCTACCTTATTGATTATTCTTTTAATTTTCTCCACAAAGTCATAATAATCATACAGTATATTTTGGTGTTATAATTTAAAAGTTTAAAATAGCAATACAACCGAAAAAAATAAATAGATGTTTTAAAACCCAGACAAGAAAAAATAGAAATACCAACAAGTACATATACAACAAGTACGCAAATATGTGATTCAGGTGAAAAGAGTTTTCTGAGAATCAGGATAAAGTGGGACACCTGGTCAAGACCCACTGCTCCCCCAGGAGGGCAGACAGGTAACACTTCTTGTGTTCCTACCCTCAGAGAGCAGCCAGACACTTGACAAGCGAGGCTTTCCTGGAACCAACTTAAAAAAGGAAATCTGTGGGACTTTACATAAGGGGACCTTGAGTGATGTGATCGACAATGTCCTCCTACGACTTTTTAACAGCAAATGCAGTAGAGAATTAATTCCCAAAGTCCTCAAAAAATTCCCAAGGATTCAACCAAAATTAAATTCAGGGAAGGCAGCTCTATGAAAGGTTTAGAGTTATTGTGACCCAAATATGCTGCCTTGAGCCAAGGTTTGAAGGGAAGGCAGTTTCTTTGAACACGAATGAACCTAAGAACCTGAAACTTCTACTGGGCTAAGCATCAATCCAGTAGAATCCTCGTTCTGGAGAGAAACGTTTACGGGACAGCTACATGTACTTCCGAAACTTAGGGAGGAGACTAATTAGCTCACTAGATAAATAACCAGGAGAGCATTTAGGGAACAGCATAGTGGTTACAAGTCGGGCTGCAAACCACGAGGTCTTCAGTTTGAAAACAGCAGCCCCTCTGCAGAAGAAAGACAGGGCTTTCTACAGTCTTTAACAATCACATTACTGGAAGCCCACAGGGGTTCGTCCTGTCATGGTCATTATGAGTTGGCAGTCTACTTCATGGCAGGGAGTTTGGGTCTGTTTGGGGTCTTTTGGACCTAGAAGTAGACCAAAAAATTGCACATAAGAGTTAGAATACGTTGTGATTCTGTTTGCATTATGTGTTCTATTTCTATAGATATCACCCTAGGAGTTAATAACTGATAGCTTTAGAACAAAACTTTCACACGCATTTGTTTCCTGAATTTTATTGTTGTTGAAACTATATATTGTGAAACACTAACCAAATCTAAGTTTCCACATGTACAAGTCGGGACATTGATTGCATTCTGAGAGCTGTGCGACCCTCCTTTTCTAACTTGTTCCTTCCTTAAAAACATAAACTCCCAGCTCGCCAAGGTCCCGCTCTAATCTTTCGACTTGCTAGTGTCAATTTTATCCCATAGAGAATGTTCTTACATGAGCATTGTGGCGGTCATGTACTTGATGTCAATCTCATGAGCCTGTCAATCTGGAGCTAGCCAATGAGGCCTCTGTGTGGGCATGGCTTTCTCCTGAGATCTGGGAAGCCTCTCCCTATTTCCCTCCTGGAGAGGAGAGACCATCTGCCCAGTTGTTGGGAATCGCTCGACTGACAAGACAAGATGGCAGCATCCGAGGAACCGGAAGAGCCAGAGAAGAAGCCACACGGCCTTACCCTGATGGAATCAGACTGGTGAAGCCGGAAAAGCCACAGAGAGAGCCCTGCCAGCGCTGAGATGTTTCTATCACCAATGGATACTGCTGATGGAACCTGAGCCCTGGAAACGAGGAGCCATGAGGGGACCCCTGCCAGAGCCTGGACTCTGCACCCACTGGCCTGTGACTTTATCAGTCGGAAGGAGACTTTATAGACTGATATTGGACATATGGGCTAATATCGGACTTATGACTTTGAACTGGACTGGGTTGCGATGCTTTCTCAATGTTTCATTCCTCTTGTATATAAACCTTCCCCTTATATCCATATGCATGTTTATGAGTATGTTTCTCTAGTCTACCCGGACTAACACAAGCATAATACTCAAGGCAAAAATCTTTTACCGTACAGTTTTAAGGTGACTGAGGGGATATTTTTTGTTAAAGAGGTAAAGATCTAAGGTAAGGATCTCAGGACAAAAGCTTTGGGAGTTCGCCCACCCTCTAGGGAAACAGAGAATCAATGAGAATTTAAGATTTTGTTCTTTTTGATCAGGATTCTTCTGGCCTCTTGGCAATGGAGGTAATTATACAACCTCCCTAATTCCTTACTCTCCTTCTTTCTCTGTCACTGCAGGTGCAAACGGACCTGCTGCTTGCAGGTACTACCCAATAACCGAAGAGGTAAAACAGAGGCACTAACCTAGTAGGTCACTGTCCCATGGCACCATAGCCCTGACCCTCCCACGCAGGGCAAGTCTCAGGAGGTGCTGGGCAGCACACGCACAGATGCAGCCCCAGCAGCTGCTCCTGCTATTGTTTTTGTAAACATACCTAACTCCCGACCTTTGACAATTCAACTTTTTCAACTTACTGACCATAAATGACTATGCACCCGACCCTGAATCAATGCAATTTCCCCGTCATCCTTAGCGCCTCTCAAGGCAGTTCCACCTACTAGGCTACGTTTTATTTTATGGCATTTTTTCTTTCCAATACTTTCTTGCCGATAAGTATGAATGTGCTGTATTTACTACACACAAAACAAACTCAGATTTCTTTTTATTTTTTTGGTTGTCATGGGCGCTGCCCTGCGCTGCTCCTGAGAGCTGCCACTGGATTTGAACCGCCAAGCCTGTGGGCCGCAGTCCCGCACTCAACCACTCACGCCACCGGGGCTCAGCCCACAAACTCAGATTTCACTGTTACTTTGTGTACCTGTTTGTTTTTCTGAAAGGCGGCACAAGCAGCTTGCACTCGATAGGCTGGGAGTTCAAACTTACCCAGCAATGCCCTGAAAGAGAGGCCTGGTGCTTTGTCCCCCTGAAGATGACGGCTCAGAAAACCCCAGGGAGCAGTTGAGCCCTGCAATACTATGGAGTTGCCCGGAGCTGGGTGTGCCACCCCCACCCCCACCCCCCCAGCCTCAGCCCTCTGCCCACTGTCATCGGGTAGATTCCGACGCGTAGAAACGTGAAGGACAGAGATGCCCTAGCAGAGGAGCATCCTAAGACTGGGACTACGAGCCTTGGTGGCTGACCGTGAGCGCGTCACCTTTCTGGGCACCCCAGACCTCATCTGTAAAAGGAGACGATTAGGTTAGAATTACACGATAACCAAAGGTCTCAACATTCTTGAGATTCTAGGGATGGAGTTGCAGAGCTTGGCTAAGGAACCCTGGCTGCGGGGCAGGGGCACCCGCTCCCACTCTGCAACAGATGCCGGGCACTGTTTGCCAAGCCCACTCACCCCCAGCACGGGCGCCTCCCTGCTGTGCGTACCAGTCATTCCGCCATTCACCCCACCCGCACGGGCTCGAGACGACTTCAGCCGGGTAACATTGATGTTCGCTGGCGGTACAAAACCGCTCGGGGTCCAGAAGGAAACGAGGCGCCGCAGGTCCCCGGCAGGCGGTCATTCCCTGCATGCAGGTCCCCGGCGGGCGGTCATTCCGTGCATGCTTAGCGCCGTGGGAAGAGAGACCCCTGACAACCACGAAGGGTCTCTGTGGCTCTCCTTTGCCACATCCTTTTGAAAGGCCCCTGTTCCCCAAGCGAGAGCCACTCCCTCAGCCCACAGGCCCCTAAGCGAGAGGAGCACCACCTGCCCTTCGCGGACGGGTTCGGTGTACAACAGCGGTTCGCAACCTGGGGGTCCAACCAGCCTTCACAGGGGTCGCCTGAGACCCGTCCGTCCGATGGACTTAGGAACCAAGAGCTCCTCCGTCGTCTCCAGGCAGTCCGCCCACATGCAGATACGTCCACGTAGGGGCACCCATGCTTCGACACAAAACTTCCTGTATTTGTGATTGGAAATAAATATCTCACAATACATAATGACGTATTGTCTTTGTGGTGAATCACCATGCTTTAGCTATGTTCAATCTGTAATAGTGAAAATACAGCCTGCATATCAGATATTTTACATGACAATTCATAACAGGAGCAAAATTAAAGTGATGAAATAGCAATGAAAATAATTTTATGGTTGGGGGTCCCCACACCTGAGGTGCTGTACGAAAGGGTCTGGGCTGAGGAAGGTCAAGAACTGCTGGTGTACAAGGCCCAATCCCCTTCGATTCTTTGCTGGGTCATCCAGCTCCCCTGTCCGCTGCAATTGGTTACCAGATAGTGAGGGCACCCAGAGACAGAAGCCTAAAGGGTAGGGGGGGCCATTGTCTCTTGCAATCCAAAGGGATTCATTCTTGTAGGCGCAAGTGTATCACTTGCAAGGGGCCCTGGGTGAGGATGCGGGGTTTAGGGCTTGTGGGGTTTAGGCCAGGCGTCCTGTGTCCCAGTCTGGCTCTCACAGCAACCTAGTCTACATCCTTGGGGGAGCTCCGTAAACCCTGGCGGCCTCATCTGTGCACTGAACTAGTTCACACTAAACCAGAGACCACACTAGTTTGTGGGGTGTGGACTACAGGTCACATATCACAGCTGACCTGTGCTCCATAGATTTTCAATAGCTGAGTTTTCAATTGTTGGAGCTTTCTTCCAAGTGCCTTACGGTACATCCAAATTACCAAACCTCAGTGTGTGCTAACCACCATTTTGACCACCCAGGGACAGCAGTTCATATCTAGAGTATTTAAAATGGAGCCTAAAAAATTTAAACTAAGGTCACTGAACAATTTGCATAGAAATTGTCCAATGGAAACTCAATTTACTGGGCAAACTTCTCCTGAACACAATAAAATAATAGATAAATAATGTCTAACAACCAGTAAACAAAAAACAAACCCTACTGCCATAACGCCGATTCCGACCCACAACAACCCCATACACAGTTTCCAAGGCTGAATCTTTCTGGGGACAGCCAGCCTCATCTCTCTCCCTCCGGGCAGCTGGCACATTGCACCTCCGACCTTGAGGTTAACAGTCCCATGCCTGGCCCTCAGAGCCATCAGAGATTGAGCTCTTTCTCCTTCCCTCTGTCTCCTGCCAAGCAAATCCATTCCAATTCTGCCAAACTCTTTTAGTAAACCCTTTGAATGCTCTAGGATAAACGCCCAAGCCAGCGCAGTATACAGCTGGCAGGCTTTGGTCCTCAAAGCTGCCCTGTGAGTACTGCCAGGGAGGGGCAAACTGATGGCCACAGCAGACCGTTCTTTCCCCAGTAGTGTCCCTGTCTCTCAGCCCTGTCATGGCACCCTAGGTGTTGGCACTGGCACAGAAGGAAGCTCAGAGGATGCCCAGCCACCCCACTTGGACTTTCCAGAACTTGGGGGCAGAAGAGTGGCCCTGGCACAGTCAGAGGCTCCGGGATGTGTCCTAGCCTACTGAGAACCGTCACCTAGTTAAAACCAAACTAAACAAAACATAACTTGCTGCTGTCAAACCGATGCCAATCGATGCCAACTCCTTGTGTTCTGTATTCTCTAGTGCTTCCTTGGCTGTGATCTTTACAGACACAGATTGGATTTTCTTCCACGGTGCGGCCTCTTCTCACCTCTGCCAGTCACTCAGAGACCCATCACTGACCCTTTCTGTGTTGTTCTAGGCCAGCGGTACTTCTCCTAAGAAGAGTTCTGTTGGATGGGTTTTCTGATTGACTCAGAAACACCAGGCTTTGAAATACCCCTCTCACCCCTCCGTACCCTGCCAAAAATGATGGGAGAATTCTGGTAACAAAAGGTAGCCCTGTTTCCAAGTGATGCCAAGTGACATTTATTTTTTAACCTTAAGCATTGAGTAAAATACCAGTTGCCATGGAGTCAACTCTGACTAATGGGGACCTGATGTGTCAGAAAAGAACTGTGCTGCTTAAGGCTTTCAGGGGCTGATGTGTTGAAAGTAATTGCCAGCCAGACCTTTCTTCGGCGGCACCTCTGGTGGGGTCGCGTTTCCAAGCTGTCACCTGGCAGTGAAGCATGTTAACCATGTGCGCCACATCGGGACTCCATGAACTGAGTGTTTAGGTCCTTTCTTCAGCCAATCACAGAGCAGGAAGCTCTCTGGTAGGTCGGGGGACTGCGTGAACTGCTAGAGCAGCAGTGCCGACTCAGAAGGACCACTGGGAGGGAGACGGAAGAAACGAGGAGGAAGCTAGCCTCCCAATGGCCTAGCCCACAAGGTGAAGGAACCATCTCAAGTCACACATGGTTTGGTAAAACAGAAGAGGAAGTGACAAGTAATTAAATACAAATATATTGACCTTTCATAAGAAAGATAGGGCTCTCCACTCCCATAAAGAGCTACAGTCTCTACCCTGCCCTCCAGGGTGGCTGTGAGTCACCACCACGTCCCCAGCAGCTCCACTTAATATCAAGACCTTGAAATTGTTTTGTGTGCATTGTCACTCCTGTGATCACAGCTTTTTTCAGCCAGATTCTTCCACAAAGTCAGAAGGTGTTATATTCAACCTGCTGAAATTTCGGAAAATGAACTACAAGTTCCTGGTCGGAGGGCAGTTACCCACTATGAGCATATGTGACATGTGCATTTAAATGTCAAAAATGGCTACTAACTCAAGAGTTTTCACCAAAGAAAGTCACTAAACTAAAAATATCTGAAAACTGAGTCACCGGTTAGTTGCGCCTGCCCTTACTAAAAGACCAAAGGGAAGCTTTGAAGGAGCTGAACTTCCTACTAGACAAGGAACTTGTAAGTGCCTAGTAAAATCAGAAACGGGGATTTTCCTCACTAAGAAAACATTCAATCTGCACCTGGGAACAAACATTAAAAAAATTTTTTGGGGGGCTCATGCAATTCTTATCACAATCAATTCATACATCTGTTGTATGCAAACCACATTTGTACATTTGTTGCCATCATCATTCTCAAAACCTTCTCCTTCTATTTAAGCCCTTGGTATCAGCTCCTCATATTTCCCCTCCCTCCCCACTCCTCCTCCCTAATGAACCCTTGATAATTCACAAATTGCCATTATTTTGTCAAATTGTACCATGTCCGATGTCTCCCTTCACCCACTTCCCTGTTGTCCATCCTCCAGGGAGGGGGTTATATGTAGATCATTGTGATTGGTTCCCCTTTGCTCCCCTACCTTCCCTGCACCCTGCTGGGTATCTCTACACTTATTCTTGATCCTGAGGGGTTTATCTGTCCTGGATTCCCTGTGTTTCCAGCTCTCAGCTGTACCAGTGTACATCCTCTGGTCTAGTCGGATTTGTAGGGTAGAATTGGGATCATGACAGTGGAGGGGAGGAAATGTTAAAGAACTAAAGGATAGTTGTATGTTTCATCATTGCTACACTGCATCCTGACTGGCTGGTCTCCTCCCCGCAACCCTTCTGTAAGGGGATGTCCAGTTGCCTACAGATGGGCTTTGGTCCCCACTCCACACTCCCCCTCATTCACAATGATAAGATTTTTTGGTTCTTTAATGCCCGATACCTGATCCCTTTGACACATCATGACCACATAGACTGGTGTGCTTCTTCCATGTGGGCTTTGTTGCTTCTCAGCTAGATGGCTGCTTGTTTATCTTCAAGCCTTTAAGAACCCAGATGATATATCATTTTTTAGATTTTTTTGTGGGCATCACTGTCCCCTGGTGGGAGTAGAAGGCTCAGCCTTGCTCCTGGAGACCTGCTGCTAAATTTAAACTGCCAACCCTGTGGACTGCAGTCCCGCATACTACCACTATGCCACGGGGGCTCAGCCCATGATATATCTTTTGATAGCGGTACATCATCTGCTTTCTTCACCACTTTTTCTTATGCACACATTTGTCAGGAAGGTGAACATCATGGAGTGCCAATTTAATAGAACAAAGTGTTCTTGCATTTAGGCATTACTTGAGTAGAGGCCCGATGTCCATCTGCAACCTTAGTACTAAACCTATAAATATATGCACATAGATCTATTTCCCCATCATCATATAAACATATTTACATATGTACATACCTGTATTTAGACTTCTATAAATGCCTTTTGTCTCCTATTTCCTTTCTCTATTTCCTTTTACTTCCCTCTTATCTTACTATCATGCTCAGCCCTCATTTGTGTTTCAATAATTTCTCTCAGTTAAACACTGCCCTTGATCAAGCCTATCATATCTATACCTGCCTTGCCATTGAGATTTTAGATCACTTGTTGTTCCCTTGTCCCTGGGATTTTTGACACACACACACACACACACACACACACACATCCTTTCCCTCACCTCTCCCTCTCCCTCTCCCATGTCCCCTAGAACTGTTGGTCCCCTTATTTTCTCCTCCAGATTGCTTATCCCACCTATCTTAACTAGATAGAACTGCAGAGATAATAATATGAACAAAAAATAAGACAGGGCAAAACAAAGCAACAACAAAAAAGAAAAGCCTATAAGTAGTTCAAGGTCTGTTTGTTGACCTTTAGGAGTGTTTCCTGGTAGAATCTGATGGGCTGCCATGCCCTGGCCCCAAAGTTTATTTTTGGTATTACCTGGGGACTACAGTGCTCTGTTCCCCTTGCTGTTCTGTTGCACACCCTTAATGTTTACCTGCAACATGGTGGGGTCAGATCGGGCACAATTCCTGCACTGTGTCTCCAGTTTTGTTCCCCATAGTGCTATGGGTCAATGAGGGATGCCATGTCTTATAGTGGGGCCAGCCCTATGATCCTTTCTGTGCTTTGGCTGCTCTGAGTAGGAATGTCGTCCTCAGGGCTTGGTGGGCCAGGATGTGCTCCACTCTTGTCCTCCCCCTTCATTTGCTCTGGTGTGCTCTAAGCAGAGCTGTAGCTTCAGTGCTGTCCTTTGTAGTGAATTCCTCGGGGGGGGGGGGGGGGGGGGGG
>PVJH01011134.1:0-33831 GCA_004026705.1 Nesogale talazaci | reverse complement strand
GTGACGATGTCAACAAATGTACAAATGTGCTTGACACAATGGATGGATGTATGGATTGTGATAAGAGTTGTAGGAGCCGCCCCCCTACAAAATTATTTTTAAAAGAAAAAAATTGAAAAAAAGAGAGAGCTAGGCTTTATTTGAATCACAGTCTCACCTAGCTTGAGATCAGAAGAATTCCAGGGTGCCTAGCTACCATTACCTACCATTCTGATCAGGTCTGGAAAGGATGAAAGAAAATTGTAGAACAAAAACCATATTCCCTTAAAAAAAGAAGAAACAACTCAGACTGACTGGGCTGGTAGAGACTAGAAGAACACCTTATCACCCTGGGATGCCCCTTAAACCTAGGACTCAAACCATTGTTGGTGGTCACCAGCCAGTGAGGGTTACAGTAAAGCCGCTCACAAGATAAACAGCATCAGCGGAGAGTGCTGTGTTCCTGTAAAGAATCATCTAGATGAGATCTAACAGTCAGCGTGTGCTCAAGACCAAAGAAGAGAAGGTAAGGGAAGACAGGGAAGCTCCATCAATGGATGCTGAACTACCAGGTAAGAAATCATGAAAAAGCGGACACACTGTGAAAAGTGCAACCAGTGTTGCTGAAGAATAATATGTACAGAAATTGTTAAATAAGAACCTAAATTTACTATATAAGGGTTTTCCAAAATCACAATAAAATACTTTCAAAAACAAAAACTGACTTTGAGTCATAGGACTTGGGTTCTTGACATTTCTGCTGCTTCTGGAAAATGAGGAAGGGAAATTACACTGTAGGGTATTGGAAGAAAAAAATAATATTGAAATTGAGATCAAAATGTTTTAAAACAGTAAAACAGTAACTTGCAGATACATTGGAGCTAAGATCTGTAGGACGCTTTGAACACTTTGGGGGTTGAACAACCCTTTCACAGGGTCACCCAATTCACAGCAGTAGCAAAATGACAGTTATGAAGTAGTAACGAAAATAATTTTGTGGTTGGGGGTCACCACAACATGAGGAACTGTATGAAAGGGTTGCGCCATTAGGAAGTTTGAGACCCACTGTCTTAGAGGAAAGCTGCCTTATCGAATTTCTCAAGACTAGAAAGATGTTAGTTTCAGAGCAACCAGAAGGAATTTTAACAACTGGGAATTGTTTCCTAGGTGGTCCTGAGCATGGCTGTAGTAGATTTCTCCACTAAGCATTCAGAAAGATCTAGGCAAATGAAAATCCAAATCTCTAAGATTGAACGGGTATTTTTCTGGGTTGGTCTGTTTTGGAGTGCAGCTTATTAGACCGCTTTTCCAAAGTGAAGCTACAAAAGGAAGTTCATAGCTTTAAATGTTCTTGAGTCCCACAATACAAATGCCCCACTGTTGTGCTAGGCCCCTCCCTCTGGCATCCCAATCAGGAAGAAAATCCTCCCTTGGTCTCTTTCAAAGGGCAAGTCTCAACTGCCAACCCGAGGCTCTGGCAGCCTCCCTCCCTTCAAATGTGTGCCAGCTGTCTGTAACAGGTAGGCGCTTGCCCGGAGTCCATCTGTGGCCTAAGAGCTCTCTAAAGCATTCCACACAGTGGAGCAGTGAGCCCCACCTGAGGTCTGCCCTCAGTCATGTCGCCAAGCTGAAGTTCTTCCCCAGCCAGCGTTTCCCAACACGGGAGTGGGTATTCCCAGGAGGTGAGGCGCCAACCATGATAGAAAATGATTTCATCAGAAATGGGGGAAGTGCTTCTCCCAGACTGGGAAAGACCCAGATGCTTTTTACCTGTGTACATAGGGCACAGCCTCTTAGATACAGTGTGTAAGGGAAGAGGACTCAACCCACTAAAAGTATGGCAGTATCATGGGCATGGTTTTTTGCCAACTTCACCTCACCACTTCCCAAGAATACAAGGCATCAGTCTAAGCTTTGGGGGGGGGGGGGGGCGCTACGGACAGAGCACATGTGCAACAATTAGAAAACAGCGGGGGAAAAAAAACCCTATGTAATTTAGCACTACATTGGGAAGGGCCAACTACAAACACTGGAGTTATAATCCAAACAAAAGGAGGCAGAGCGGAGGAGGGGATGGACTAAGAGCTGGAGGACAGAGAAGGTGAGGAGGAGGGTTGGTGCGGAGACCAGGCTGAGCTCACAGGCTGAGCCGAGACCCACGAATGCCAGGCAGTGAACAGATGGACAGACAGGGCCAGAGGGAGGGGTGTGGAGCAGCCGCAGTGCATCCGTGGGACTGATGGGGCCTTAGCCGGCATATGGGGCCATCCCTGCAAGCATGGGAGGGCCTGATGTGAAACTGTAAATAGGAAAAGCATTTAGGTGGCAACCAGTCACCTGACCCATGGGATGTCGGACAAGTTTTGTCAGTTACCACTTGAACATCATCCAGGGCCCTCAATAGCATCCAAGTTGTTCTGTACAATCTGTCAAATGCAGGAACTGTCACTGGTGACTCAGTCCCTCCAGGCCCTAAAAATGCCACCACTGCTCACCTTCTCATGTGCAAACACCCCTTCATAGGATGACTGATCTCTCTTTATTACGTGGTTGGCATTCGTGTCTGTATCCTTCTAGGTTCTATCCTGGCTGTTTAAATTCTAAACAAATTTCAACATGGGTGTTACCCAAGTAATAGGCTCTCTGTAAACATTGATTGCTTGAATGTGTGGCAAAGGCATTCACCTATAACACTGGTTCTCAACCTTCCTGATGGCACCACCCTTTCATACAGTTCCTCATGTTGTGGTGGCTCCCAACCACAAAATTGTTTTTGTTGCTACTTCTTCACTGTCATGGCACGACTGTTATAAATCAGGTGACCCCTGTGAAAGGGTCGTTTGACACCCACACCCCCCAAGGGTTGCAACCCACAGGTTGAGAACCACTGACCTAAAACATCCATCAGTTGAATGGCACTTTGTGCAATATGTGGCCTTTCTGAGTTAACAGCTAGGTCGAGTGCACGCTCCATGTGAACTGAGCTGTCCACAGATACTGGGTACTTTAAAGAACATCTGGAAGTTTATGCAAATCATTAATCATCCATCCAAATGAAAGTTTTGCACTTTGCATTACTTAAAAAAAAAAAATCAATCATTCCAGTGCCAGATTTCTTTCACCCTTTCTCCCGTTGGTTTAAAGAACATCTTGCTCTGTTCAAAAAGTTACAAATTTACTACCAAACTGATGTCTGACAGAGAACAGATAGCTCAAAGAGAAAATGAGCCATCCTAGGCAGTAACAAAAGGTCCACAAAGAGAAGTCAGGCCTAACTCTGTCCACTTACTGGAGCCGTTCAGATGGATTCTGAGAGGACATCCGAAGACTCATAGTTTCTGTTACTTTATAACATCTACCACAACACCACTGTCTAGGCATTTCCAATGGACTCAAGCTTATTTGGTCCCAAGAGAGGACATTTGAAGACAATTAATTCTACGCTAACCTAGATCAAGAGGCTTGTGAGATTGTAAAATATAAAACTTAAAAAACTTGGCTGCTTTTGAGTCAACTCCTAGTAACCCTCTTGGACACAGGAATTCCCCCGCAGCTTTCCCAGGCTGTGAGTCTTTCTGGGAAGGGAAAGCCTCATCTTTCTGAAGAGATGGTTTCAGACGGCTGACTGATAGGTTAGCAGCCCAGGGTGTAAGCTCAACTCCCTACCAGCACTCCTTAGTATAAAATATAGATCCTATTTAATCGAAGGAAAATGAAAACATCTTTCCACAAAGGCCTCTGGTATTCAGGAAGCAGGTCTGCAGCAGCAGACCATACCACTGCTATACAAAAATTTCTGCTTTGAGATCTCTTTCAGTGGGTGGGCATGGATGGAGGGGAAGAGGGGGGCTGTGAGTGGGGCAGGTAGAGGGGCAGGCACTGGAGACTGACGGCCATGGCCTGAATTGCAATGCTCCCATGGGGTGAGTGTCTTACCCTCTGTGCACCTCACTTCCTTGCTCATTAAGTAGGGGGACATAACGCCTGCCTCCAGGAGTCACTGAGCACAGGTCAGGCATCCCACTCCACAGCAGCAGCCTGTCATTCCAACAAAACAAACAGCACAGGAGGAGGGGGAAATGAGGAGCTGGTACCAAGGGCTCAGCAGAAAGAAAATGACTTGAGAAGGAGGATGGCAGCAAATGTACAAGTGTGCTTGACACAATGGATTGTAATGAGTTACACGAGGCTCCAATACAATGATTTAAAAAACAAACAAACCCAAACCAGACAGTGCTAACTTAGCAATGATGTACCCATCAGAGAAGGTAAAGGGAGGGCTCAGTTCACACGAGAACAACACAGGCCCCTAACCTGCAGCCAGATGCAGGGCCCGTGGTTAGTCTCTAACAGGCCCAGGAGTCACCAATATCAGCGCTGCCTTAACGTCTCTGGCAGGTAATGACAACGCCATGCATGCCCGTGCTCCTTTCCGTATTCCCAACCATTAGCTTCTGGCTAAGTGACCGAGAAAAATAAGCTCCACATGTGACCAGCAAGGCTGGGAGGAAAGACTCTTCTTGCTCTGGAAGCCAGCTTGGCTTGCAAGTGACTCAAGCTTTAAGTTGCAGGAACAGAAAAACGATGTGACAAAAATGCCTCTCTGTGTTGCTCTGGGTCTGATCAAGTCCTTGTGATATCAATGCATTACTTCATTTACTCACAAAATGCACTGGTGTTGACTATAATTTCCTGTGGGCAAAGTGCATCCACAGACATTACCTCATTTGGGACTCTCAGCAGCTCTGTGAGTCATTATTAATGCAAACAAGGAAACTGAGACCCGAGGCGCCCCCTATGCCAGGGTCTGGGCAAGGGTCTAGGAATATTGAGGGACTCATTCGCCTTAGCAGTCCTTTGCTTGGTGATGCACAGATTCGATCCATTGCAGCCCCAGTGACAGGCCTTCTCTAAGGTCACATCCTCACTTAAAGGGGATCTTGGGAGAAAGCTGCATTCCTCTTCTCAAGTCAAGGTTTTCCTTGAGATTTCAGCTCAAGTCTCAGCTTTCTACATAGAATCAATAAACAGACTGAAGGGTGACGTGAATGATGGGCCTCAGGAGTGGGAAAGTTTATTCTAAATGGGGGGACATATCCTCGGCTGTACTCTACTTGGAGTTTCCCATCATCTCCCTAGCTAGAAAGGTGCGTGCTGCAGTGTCGCTGGCGAGCGTGGAGGAGCAGGGACTGCACGATGAGAACGGAGTCGGGGATAGCCGCCAGGGTATGAGGAGCCTGAGAAGCGGAAGTCTACAGTGCGGCTCCAGTGCAGGCCCTGCAGGGAGGAGCTGTGAGGGGCTGCAAGTGCCGCAAGAATTCATGGACGGCTCCGCTCTGGAGGGGAAGATCCCGGGTTCTGTGTCCGGCGGAGAGAGGGCTCCAGGACTCTGTGCTGAGCAGATGCAATCCCAGGAGGAGTGAGCTTCCCTGAACTGGGGGGAAGCAGTAATGTCCTAATTGGTTATAGAGGAAATAGGATGCCAAGCAATAATGTGGAGGTCAGCTGAAATCACATGTTAAGTGAATAGAGTAAGGTGCACCAAACATGCACAATACACTACCATTTACATAAAGAGGACGGGATACGCACACACATTTGCTAGACTATGCACAAAAATGACTGGACAAATATTCAAGATACTAATAACACTGGCTGCTTTTCCTGTTTTGCAAATACTTGCTTTTTGAATTTTTATATCAGGTGAATGTGCTCCTTTTCAAAAATCGATAAATGCCTCTATGGAATAAATTACCCACTTTGATCCACAAATCAATTATAGGAGAAAGAATAATTAAAGAAATGGAAGAGGACTGGCAGTTTATTTTTTGTTTTGTTTTGATAAGTGATTTTTCTTGGGGATTCTTACAGCTCTTATAACAATCCATACATTAATTGTATCAGGCACATTTGAGCATATGCTGCCATCCTCACTTTCAAAAGGTTTTCTATGTGAGCCCTAGTGTTAGCTCCTCTTTCTTCCTCCTTTCCTCTCACCCCCGTGACCCCTTGATAAATTATAAATTATTATTTTTTCATATTTTACACCAACTGCAACAGCAATCTGGCTGAGATGACTTACTAAGGGTGGAAGGGTGAGTGTGAAGGTCGGACAGGAGGAATGTAAAAGGAAACAGAGAAGATCTAAGAAGCAAAGCTATGGATGGAGGTATAAACATAATGATGTATATATGTCAACACATTAATTCATAAAAATAGAAGTGAGCTGAGCCCTGGTGGTGCAGTGGTTGTGTGCGGGACTGGGGCCCACAGGGTTGATGGTTCAAATCCAACAGCAGCTCTCCAGGAGCAAGGCAGTGATATGGAAAAAAAAATAGAAGTGTTGGCCTATGTACACATATTTATATGGCAATGCACTGAGGTAATGGATGGACTTTTGGCCTCTGCTCAGGCCTTGCTTCAACACAAGAACACATTGTTCCAACAACCAGTCATACTGCGATGCTCACCTTCCTGGTGTGATCAATCATTGAAGACAAAATGGGTGCATTAGCGAATGTAGTGAAGAAAGAGAAGGAATAGCATCTGAGGTCTTAAAGACTTGAAGTTAAATAAGTGGCCATCTAATAGAAGAGCAACAAGCCCAGATGGAAGAAGCACACCAGCCTTTGCCATCATGAGGTGTCAACAAGATCAAGTAGGAGGCATCAAAAGACCACAAACAAACAAAACCAAATTGTTGAGAATGAGGAAATTTGGAGCAGAGACCCCAAACCCATCTGTAGACAATAGGACATCCCCTTCACAGAAGGGTCGCTAGGAAGGAACAAGTCTCCCAGGGTGGAGTACAGCTTTGATGAAACACACACTATTCCTCTGGTTCTCTGAGGCTTCTTGACCCCACTATCAGTGTTGCTTTTCCCTGCAGGGTAGGGCAGAGCATGTATACAGGTACAGATAAGAGATAAGAGCTCTCACATATGGACTCCGGGAACAGAAATGGGAGTAGCAATACCAGGAGGGGAAGGGGGAAGGTGGGAAGTGGAGAGAAACAAGAGGGAACTGATCACATGATCAGCATAAAACCACCTTAACCCTTTCCCCACCCCCTCCCCCGCCCCCAGCCCAGGGAGAAGAGCAACAGAAACCATGGGTGAAGAGACTTGCAGTGTAAAAGGACACAAAAATGACTTTGCTGCCGTCAGGTGCCATGGAGTCTATTCTGACCCACAGCGACAACAGTATGCACGACAGAAGGACACCCTGCCCAGTCCTCCATCAGCCTCATCATGGTTCCTGGGCTGGAGCCCAGGGCTGTGGCCACTGGGTCAGTCCATCCCCTCGAGGGTCTTCCTCATTTTTACTGCCCCCTCCACTTTACCAAGAATTATGTCCTTCTCCTCCAGGACCGCCTTTCCTGACATGTCATAAATGCTGACATACACAGAGTGAGCCATATTTCAATCCCGATCTTTTTTAAACAAACAAAAAAGAAATATAAGAAAAAGTTCTTATGACATTCTAAAACCACTGGAAATTGAACAATGACTATATATTTGATGGTATTAAGGAGCTACCAGTTTGTTTGTTTGGTTTTTAATTCTTTTTTTTTTTTTTTGGGGGGGGGGGGAGGCATCACTGCTCTCTGGTGGTGGGAGTAGGAGGCCCAGTCCCACTACTGGAATTGAACCTCTGTCCCAGTGGGCTGTGCACAACCACTACGCCACCGGTTTTTAATTCTTGAACAACAACTCCTCTCCCTGCTGAGTCAATGTCGATGTATGTAGGTCAGGGGGGCAACCCTAAAGGAGGAGGATCCGAGTGCCTTGGTGAGTTTCTGAGTCTCTCTCTCTCCTGAGGAGCACTTGGTGGTTCTCAACAGCTGACTTGGCAGTTAGCAGCCCAAAACATAACCACCACACCACTGGGCCCGTCGCAATGACGGAGAGCAGAACGGTTTGCATGCAAACACAGATAAAGTCACCTGGCAACTCGGGTGGACCTGACTGTGAGGGGCTGTGGCTTGTTTTCATGCCTCCTCCATTTGTCTGTCCTTGGGCAGGGGCTGAGAGCCTGCTTGCAGTGTGATGGTGCCTTGTCCCTTTTGCTGCTGGGTCCATGGCCTCGGCCTTCCCTTGACAGTGCTCTGCGGCATCATTTGGCGGTCACCTGACACTATTCGCGGACCCTGGGTGGCACAAACAGCTTGAGCTTGACTTCGAACGTAAGGGTTGGCGGTTTGAACTCACCGGACAGCACCACAGAAAGGTCTGGCAATTTGCGTAGCTGAGATGTGATCAGAATCTTTTCGAGTTTTCCCTTCAGTGGGGTTTTCTTGGCCCCAGATGCATCCGAATTTCACGTGCACGGGGGTAGGTTGGGCTGGGAGGCACTGTGCCTGCGTAGCTGAACCCAAACCAGTTATCCCAATGAGCCAGGGCAGGTAATTTCCATCTTCCTATCACCAACAGGAAGTCACTCCGCCCCCGTGTCCTCCGTTTAGAAAGACCTCAAGGGATGGCGGGTACATCTGCTCAGCCCACAACACCAGGTCGGCACGTCCTGGTTGCGGCAGGAGAGCAGAAAGTGCCACCCAGACGCAGATGAGAGGTCACGCACATCTCACAGCACGGGCTCAGCGACGCGGTTTCAGTGTCTGCACGAACTGAGACAAGAACACTAAAGGGCCCTAGTCAATTCCACCAATGTCAGAGGCTCCGCCACAGGACTCCTCAGTCCTCAAGAACGGGGCACTGATCCAGACCCCTCAAAGTCCATGCCCAATTACCAACATCAGCTCACCTCAGTACACGAGGCGACAACTGCTGTGCATTCTTGCTGCGCAGTTCACACCACCTGAAAGATTGGGTGCACAAACACACAAGCGATGCCAGGCTGGCTGGTCTGGCTGAATGGCCTGGCTTCCTAGTGAGAGTGGCCTGCATGGTTTAAAAGCATGGGAGGGGTAGGGCCACCCTTGGAGGGATTCCTGTGCCTCAGGCCTTCCCAAGCACTTCCAATGGGGTTCAACTTCCATTGACTTACCCTCTTAGCAGTCTCTGTATTCTGTCCAGAATTTTCCTCCTTATTCTGAGAAACTGACCACCTCCATTTTTCCTAAATGCACTGGCAGTGGGGGTAGATGAAAGACCCTCACTAGCTCTCTATCTGGAAACACTGAAATTTGGTAATTTGGCCTTCCTGATTTTTCACTTTTTACTGTCCTCCCTGGAATGGCTAAGTGAAGCAAGTGTAAACACCCATGTGTACACAGATAGAGATTTTTTCCATGTCTGTTCCCTTTACCCTAGAGCAACGGTGCTCAACCTACAGGTCCACGACCCCTTGGGGTTCATCGACCCTTTCACAGAGGTCACCCGATTCATAACAGTAACAAAATGACAGTGATGAAGTAGCAACAAAAATAATGTTATGGTGGGGAGGGGGTGTCACCACAACACGGGGAACTGTATGAAAGGGCTGCAGCATGAGGAAGGCTGAGAACCACTGCTCTAGAGCATAGTAAGCACAGCGTGTCCCTCTCCTCCCCTCCATCCCATGGATGATCGTGTGGACACCCAGCAGCAGAGAACAGACAGAGAGCAATGCCTCTGGACTGGACTAGCTGGCTAACATCTTGAAGAAGTAGAATCCAAGTCCTAGGTGACTTCACATCAGACAAGCAAGATGGAGGCCCTCTTGGAGACAGACTCGCAGCAATAACTCCGAGGACAAAGAGCAACAAATGTCTCTGAGAGGTGACAACCAAGAAGAGCATGGTCCTGGGGCTGGCCATGGAGGGCCCTCAGAGCCCAGAGAAATCTGTGTGACCACTGGGAATACAGATGAGGCCACCGAGGATCCGAATATGAACCACCCCAAGCTCTCTGTGGAAATTTTATTTAGTGCCAGGCCTGTATCACAGGTAACCCCTAGAGGAACAGAGTCCAAGAACCTGAGACATGCTTGCCAGAGGAGGTCCAGGTTTGGGAAAGATGCTTCACAGAGGAGCAGACATGAGTGCTGGCTTTGCCTGGAGAGCAAGAGGGAAAGGGGTGGGGCAGCCCAACAGGAAGGCCTGGGATGAAGAGTGACCCATAGGAGAGGGGATCAGACACAACAGACATGCTAGAAACGTGTGTCAGGGAGGGTAAGGCTGCTGTGGAGACGAAGGGAAAACACAGCAAGCTTTTCCTGGCACATCCAGTACCTTCCTCTCACAGAGCAAGGTGAAAGGCCCCAGGCCCCATGCAGTTCCTTGTCGTACCACCCCTGCTCACAGACTGACCAAGGAGAAGCTCTCACCCAGCGTCTTCAGGCTAAAAGCTCCATGGTAAAGAAATGCATCTGCCCCCTAACACCCACAACAATGCTTCACCCGGTCCATGCAGAACTACCACCCAGACAGAATTGGGTATCTTAGGAGTCCTGGTGGGATAGCGGTTACAGAGTTGGGCTGTGAACCCAAAGGTCAGCAGTTCAAACCCACCAGGCCCTCTGTGGAGAAAGAGAAGGCTCTCTGCTCTATCCTCAACGGTCACTCTAAGTTGGAATCGATTTGATGGCAGTAACCTCGTCATGGAGGGTTGTAAGTGCTTTGTGCTTGACGACTAACCTGAAAGCTGTTGGTCTAACCCTCCCAGTTCACTGTCTATGCCATTGGGAGTTTTACTCTGTGTCTGAAAAGGGAGGGCAGAATATTCTGAATTAAGTTGCTTGCAACCCACTACCACCAAACTGATTCGATTCATAGTGAACCTATGAACCAAGGTTTTCATCTTTGTGGAAGGAGCCTGGTGGCGCAAGGCTGCTCACTGCAGGGCCAGCAGCTGCTCCCTGGGAAAAGCATGTGGTCGCCGACTCCTATAAAGATTTACCACCTCAGAAACCCCCTGGGGCAATTCTATTTTGTCCTGCAGACCGCGGCTATGAGTTGGAATCAACTCATGGGAACGGAGTTGGGCTTTATTTGGGGATTTTGTTTTTATGGTGGTAGACCACCACAGCTTTGCCCTGTGAGGTGGCTGGTGGGTTGGAACGGCCAACTTTTTGGTTAGCAGGGGAGCGCTTAGCCACTGTACCACCAGAGCCCTGGGGAGCGGCTTATGGTGGAATCCAGAGTCTGCGGAGCTGCAAGAACACCTGTGCACGGTGAAGAGCAAGCCTAGGGGGCAGGGTGGAGAGACTTGTTTACTCTGCCTAATCATTTGTGTCTCTTGAATGTATTCTTTCACCATGTGAATGTGTTACCTATTTTTACAAAAAAACTGCATGAAAACCATAAACAGCTTTTAACTGAATCAAAACAATTTAATAAAGTAGTCTTTATGCGGTGAGCCAAATGCACTTGTTAATCCGGCCAATGGTGTTCCTGGCACACCTCAGATTCTCCAGTCCCTGAATCTAATGACCCTCCACTTAAAGACAACGAAGGAAAATCCGAAACCAGGCAAACCCAAGAGTGCAAATGCCCCACTTCTCTAACACGCGCCTCACCCCGCTGCTGGCTACCTGTCGCCACAACAAAAGTCAGAGGCTGCGTCTGGGGTGACAAGCCCTGTGCCCGACTGCACAGGCCTCTTGGGCAACAGCCGTCTCAGCTTCTGTCCACATCAGCCCTTTCAGAACAGAAGAGGTCTAACCCCCGACCATGCTGCCCAGGAATAAAACAAGAACTAGAACAAAATTAACTCCGGATAGGAAAAAGCTCCTTCAGTGAATGATCATGGCACCAGGATGGATGAAAACTGGGCTGCTCAGACAGATCCAGCACTTCAAAGCCATTGACTGCTCCAAGGAAAAGCGAGAAGGCTTTCCTCCACCACTGCTGTATCGACGAGCAGTCTCAGCAGCCCCAGCGCAGCTCTGCTCTGTGCTGTAGGGACACTCTGAGTGGAATCGGCCCCGTGACAGTGAGCTTGGTTTGATTTTGATTTGTATGTGTCATGGGCCTCCCAGCACAGAAGTAGAACATTCCTTAGCCACCCAGAGGGCCAAAACCGCTGAACCCAATGCCAGGGCTGTACAACCCTGATGGCAGGCCCCGTCAGGAGACAGCCTGCTCTTCCAGAGTTCTGTTTCCGGAGACGGTTCTGGATGAAAGAGCAAAGCTTAAATACTTCACCGTCCATGTCATCTACACTTTAAATGGTCAAGGAGTTCTCACAACCCACTAAATGCCTGGGAGTTCTGTGCAAGCAGTAACTCACAGCAGAACTGCCACATGGAAGCCCATGATACCAAAAGTCTCTTTCAGCCAGGACTTTTCCAAAGAACCATCTTTGGGCACAAACTAAGGCAGATTCTGCCAGTTTTCTTTCTGTAGAACAAAAGGACATGTTCTGTGCCCTGGGCGGGTGTCGTGGGCCACAGCGGGGCGGGGTGGGGGGTGGGGTGTGTTAATCACGGGGGCTCATATTAACACACACGAAGACACAGCACCAGTTCTTCTAAGGTGGCTGAGCAAAGCCCAGAACGGCCTGAAACAAAGAAACCAAGACTCTGGATCAACTCCTCAAGAAAAATGAGCGGAAAGAGTGTGCCCGTCTGATCGTCAGTAAGGCTAATCCTTACCTGCCCCTTCTCTGGGAGAACAGAGAAATGACTTGGAGTGCTCATGATACGGGATGAATGTCTCTGTGGGAGCAGGGCTTGCTACATCCTGTTTGCTATCTGATTTTTTCAAAAAAGAATGTGCCCATCCAAGAACCAAGACCTACAGTGTAGTCTAGAAACAGGTGAAAACAGAAAGTCAGCAGTACTGACTAAGCTCCTGCAAGACACTGGAAGAGCGGACCCCTTTAAAAGGGAAGCCAGGGGCTGACAAAAATGAGAGCCACTCCATGGAGGAAAAGGAGGCTTTCCGCTGCTGTACAGAGTTCCACTCCCAGAAATCCACGGGGCAGTCCTGCCAGAGTTGCTATGAATCAGTCAACTCTCCAGCAGTGAGTTAGCTTTTTAGCTAGTCACCAAAAAGAAACAAAGGTGAAAGTCAAGAGATGAGTCTGACTAAAACGAAAGGAAAAAGATAATCCCATTGCACTGGTCATCTGGCTTAGGTCAAGTCCTAGAAAAAGCCAAGATGAATCAGAAACCAAAGGACAGGCAAGAGGGCCCCACACTCCCTCCAGCCACACCAGGCTGGCAATGCCGTGCTTGAATGACTAAGTAGCTTGCTTAAATGCATTTGACACATGATCCCTAAACTTCCGAAAAGCACTTAATACAGCAGCTCATGAAATCTTAATCTAAAAATGTTCATCCATTTATAATCAGGCTACTGACAAGCGGGGCGGGAGGCTGGACTGAGGGAAAGAATCCATATTTGGAAGGACGCCATGGGGATTGGTATCATCAGGAAACTGGCTTATCATTTTGAGGTTTCTCTCTTTCTCAAAAAGTCTATGAGAATAAAAAAGATGTGGAGTCTGAAAAGAGTGTGATTACAAGGGTGAGGGGTTTGGGTTACCTGACGCAGTAAAGGATAGAAGAAGAAAAAAGAAAACGCTATGTCTTGGAAAACTCCACAGACATCTGTGCTAAGATGAAATAGGGGATATGTTTCAACAGGACTGTGTGTTGGAGGGAGGGTGTTGGGGTGAGGGCTAGTAAACAGGGAAACAAAGGGATAAACGAAAAAAGCTACTGAAAATAAATTGTGGATAGCAATTACAAAGAGAAAGAAAAATACACATAAAAACAATAGCCGAGGAACACAGACTGGGACAGGGGTGGGGGTGGGCATCTAAGTCACTGGTCTATTACAACTCATAAAGAGAATATTCTGCATCCTGGTTTGGGAAGCAGCATCTGGGGTCTCAAAAGCTGGGGAGCAGCCATCTAAGAGACTATTATCCTGCCTGGAACAAAGGGGAGGAAAGAAAAGATTAGTCCCCAAACAACAACCACCACCACAAAAAACCCACATTCTGAGACAAGAAGAACTAGATGGTGCCCAACTACTATTCTGACCACGGGCACAGCAGCTAAAGTCTCAGCGAGTGGAGGATAAACTTGAACAAAATTCAAATTCAAAAATAAAGACTAGACCTACTGATCAGATAGCGCCTGGGAGAACTCCTGAGACGATTGCCCTTCAAGCCCCTTTAACCTGGAACTAACACCATTCCCACAGGCCAACTACCAACCAAGGAACAGACTTGTCCATAAAATAAGCAGTACCACCCATGAAGACTATGCTCCTCAGAACAATCAACTACAGGTGACCAAACTTGCAACTTGTGGCCAAGGGAAGCTGGAGGGGTGGGAAGGAGGAGGGGAGGGTGGGACAGGGGAGTGCTGAGGCAGCGTAGGGATGACAGCCAATACCACGAGATATCTGTGTAAGAACTGAATGGGAAACTAATTTGCTAGGAAATTTTCACCGAAAACACAATGAAATGCCCCCCAAATAGCAGCAACAAAAGGGCAATGGAACAGCAACTATATTTAGCAAACACTGAGTCATTATAATGTGCCGGTTGCTGTCCTAATTGCTTCAGATATAATAACTCGTCAAAATAACCTTTGACTGCAGGTACTATAATGATTCCTGTTTTTGAAGTGAGGACACACTTAACCCGGACAGCTTAAGGGACTTGCCTGAAGTCACACAGCCAGTAAGAGGCAGAGCTGGGAGGCAAACCCATGCATTCCAGTGCTCCAATCAATCCATCCAGACTCTCTGGGTTCCCCTAGAACTTTAAGCACCTGGGTTTGCGAGTGAGCTAAGTAGGCTAGGAGTGGAAATTCAAGTCATGCCTGGCTAGACCTCGGATCAAAAGACCTATCCTTTAGTCATGGCTCTGTGAGGATGACCTCGCCTAGCCTGTCTCCCCGGCCCCATGTACTGAGGAGCCTGCCTTCGATGAACTCTAAGATATCTTCTGACAATGTCACAAGTTCCTGCCGACAGTGGGCAGGGCATGGAGCCGTCTGCTCTCTGGCCATTTAGAATTCATCCTAAAACAGGCCACAAACTGTGTTAAGCTCCTTTCTCTGCTTCCTGACCTTCGCCGCATTATTATGTCCTCTTGTTTCAGGCAGATGACAGAAGGTAGTATTTGGTTTCTCTCTCAGATTCTTTCTAATGTGGTTGCAATGAAATAGCCCTTGGAAGCGCTGGGTACAGACTGCACCAACTCTGACAAACCTACTATCTCGGGGTCATCCGTTTGGGGGACCTGCTTTTGAATCTGGTTCCTGGAATTCGGGGGGAGCTGGGAATGAGAGGCACCTCAAACAAGGCAGAGGAGTTGGGAAGATTACCAGCAGCAGCCGCCAGTGGTTTAGGTGGAGTTTCTTGATGGCTAAATAAACCTCTTCTGGTCTCTTTTCATGAGCTGAAATCTCAGAATTCATTGTGAGTGGAATTCGGCACCTTCTTTCAATTCAAAGAACCGCTGAAGTATGCCTCTCCAGCAGTCTTAAAGGTCAGTCAGAATGCATTTGTAAGTGAAGAAGGGCCTGACAGGTGGGTCATGCAATCCCTCCTTGGGAATCTTCTCCGAGTACCCTTGACAGGTCGCTGTCATCCCGCTACTGCCGGGCCACTTCCAAGGTCGTAGTGCTGGCTACCTCATCTGGCAAGCAGCTTCTTTCGCTGCTTGGGAAGCCCACGAAACACTGAAACGGTGCTTGGTTCCAGGCTATGCTCAGTAAGTGCGCCTCCAAGTGAGTCAAAAGCTGCCTTCCTAGTACTTGAACCCAGTGGTCCTGGGTGTGCCCCTGGATCCCCGGAAGGCTGGAGTTCCTAGGAGGGTCTGCGCTATAATCGGGTTCCTAGGCCCTCTCCTTCCAGGTGCGGGTGCCAGACCGACTGCGTTCATCGAGTCTGGGCCTGCACTGAGCTCCCAGACCCCTGACACCCCAAGAGTGCGCACCGACGCGGGGACAGCCAGCAAGAGAGGCTGAGGTTGGGGTTGTCTCCAACCTCGTTTCCGGGGGTAGGAAGGGGACAAAGGGCCTTCAGGAAGGCGTCTCCGCCTGCCACCACCGCGGTTCGGGCTGTCACCCGCCAGTGCGCGAGCCGGCCCTCGGGACCCCGCGGCCCCAGGTGACAAGCACGGAGGATCCCCGAATAGCCAGGCGCTCGGGTTGCTACGCGATGGGCCGAGCAACGCCGGCGCTGGAGACCGCGGGGCACTGGGGTTCAGGCCAACGGATCCAGGGGACGATCCCGGCTCCCCGGAGCTCGCTCGCCAGTGACTTTACCTGTGAGTGGTTGCCTACAGCGCCCCGGCTCGCCCTTAGTCCGGCTCCTGCAGCTCCGCGGCTGCCAGCCGCGCTCATGGAAATGCAGCCGGAACCCCTGACCAGTGCTGCTCCCGCCGCTACCGGCCCCGCCCGAGCAACTGCTGCCACGCCCCTGACAACCGATCATGCCACGCCCCTTACCACGGAACCAGTCCGTTCATTGGGCGGCCCAGCCGCTCCTCGACTAGCCCGGCAGCCTCATTGCGCCCAGAGAGTGGTCCATTGGTCAGTGGAGCCGCTCTTCAAGGTGAAGGCGGGGTCCTTGGCGGTGATCGCCTAGACAATTGGTTGCTTTTGACGTCCCTAGTCCGTGAGCTAAGACGTTATTGGGCCAGCGTGCCGGAGCGAACCTGGGGAAAAAGAGCGGGTGGCTGCTAGGTGGACTGTGTTTGATGCTGTCTGGGGCGGGGTGGAGAGGCACAATTATGACCTCTACTTGGTTTGGAGGCGTGAGTGTGGTCAGACGTCGACGGGGAGTTGGGAGCAGAGAGACTGGCTGGTAGCGTGACTGCGAGGTTCGGGTGGGGCCAGACCGGCCGGCTGACTCACCTGTAGCTCAGAACGGAGGGGGCGAAATTGTGGGTCCTGCCCGAAGAGTGGGGTGGATGGGTCGTGAGTCATCAAATAGGGAAAGGAATAGGGGTGGAGGCAGCCTCCTGGGGCCCCTTCCTGCTTGCAGGGGAAGAGCAAGCAACGTGGACTTTGGCAATTCTCCACTGCCCCGGCGATCCTTCCCCCGACCCGCTCCCAGGAGCAGTGGGAAGTGGTGGGAAGAACCAGTTCGGGGGTGAGAGCTCGAATTGAGCCTCCTGCTGGCGCGTACTTATGGGACTGGTTGTATGGCCTTGGGCAAGTCCCTTCCTTTTTTGCTCATGTGCCCAGGGTAACAATAATACTTCATGCGAAAATTAAACAACTCTAATAAACACAGTGCCTGGAACTCAGTAGGCATTCCATCAAGACTGGTTCCCCACCCACTCACCACCAGCCGTCCATGGAACCCGGCCCAATTCTAAAATTCTACGAGCCTGAAAACATTACCAGAAATAGAACGCTTGATTGACTTGAAATGCAATCTCTTAATTTAAGGGTAGACAGAAGGGACCCTGCTGCCTCTCTGGGTTAGGCATTAGCAAAGCAACATCGGTGGTGCAAACCCAGCAGGTTCCCCCACGGGAGACCCTGGCTAGGTTCACCATGAGCCAGAATGGTCTCAATGGCAGTGCGTTTGGTTTTCAGGGTGGGTAGGGCCACCCATCAAGGTGCCGAAGACGTTCCAGAGAGAGCCAGCAGAGGATGAGATAGAGTTGTGACTTAGCCAAAGAAGGGTAGTGGTATTTGTAGCAGTGGTAAACGTGTCCCAAATTTTCCAGCACTTTGATAAGAAACAAAGGGGCCTCCATTATCCTATTCACTTGCTGGAGGGACCACTAGCTCCAGCTTCATAGAGCATAAACAAATAGCACCCTTTGCAGGCTGAGTAATAAAGCAAATTTATTGCCATCAAGTTATTCTGAATCATGGCACCTGTTCTAAAGCGTTTCTCTGTTACTGTCATCTTTATGAAAACAGCTCACCAAGCCTTTCTTCTGATGTGCCATTGTGTGGGTTTGAACTGTCAACCTTTAGGTTAGCAGTTGAGTGAGCATAAACTACACCACTCAGCGATCTACCTACACAAAATAAAACCAACTGGTTTTATTTGTCCAGTCCATCCAACTGAAGAGAACTGCTCTGCAGGGTTGGCACCGCTTTAACTCTTTGTGGAAGTCCTCGAGGAAGCCCAGAGGTTTCAAATGCTGGTCTTTGTTTCAAAGCTGGATGTTTTAAGCCACAAACCACCAAGGAGCCCACAGTGGACATGAAATCTACTGTGGACTCCTGGAGCCCCTCCCCCATTCCAGAGGTGTGGGCTGAAAATGCCCACTAGATTTACACTGTGACCCTGTGGCTTCCCTTTGAGTCTGCTCCCGCTGCGGTAGTTCCCCTGCAGGAGGACATGGGGCAGTCTGTGGTGGTCTGCTTCTCTTAAACGTTAGGAATCCCACTGCCATTGAGTTGATGAGGGCGTATGTGGGACAGAGCAGAACTCTAAGGTATCTGAAGTGGAAGTCTGAGCACAGAAACAGACTGCCTCCATTCCCTCCCACTGAGGCTGCTGCCCTATTAAGTCACTGTGACTGGAAATCCACTCAATGATGATGAGTTGTTTCTGTTGTGACTGTCTTACTCTCTACGCTAGTGGTTCTCAGCCTTCCTAATGCCGCAACCCTTTAATGCAGTTCTTCATACTGTGGTGACCTCCAACCGTAACATTATTTTCATTGCTATTTAATAATTTTAATTTTGCTACTATTATGAATCAAAATGTAAATATCTGCTTGGCAAGATGTATTTTCATTGTTACAAATTGATCATAATTAAAGCATAGTGATCAATCACAAAATAATATGTAATTATATATTGTGAAATATTTATGTGTTTTCTGATGATCCTAAAGTGACCAGATTTTAACATTGGTAAAGCTGGACACCATTGATTGGGGGGGGAATGTTCTTGGTTAAAAATTTGATCTATATGGAGCAAAAAAAATGTCCATAGAACACAAAAATAGTATCGTAATATATTTATTTTAATTTCAGCATAAGTACAATTTACAAATATAATACAATAAAATTATGTATAATATTTTATTCTTTGGCATAGTTCTCATATGAGTGAATTTTTTTAGTAGATTACTGTCATTTAAAAGGTCACGAAATTTTTCGCAAGAATTTGTTAAATTATATTTCACACATAAAATGGCTTTCAAAGTCTCAACACTTACTTGTGATTTTTCTGATATCCACACTTTATTTACTATAGAAAAAATGCATTCAGACACAGCATTAGTTCCTGGTAAGGACATCGCTTATTCCACAATTTTTAGTGCATTGTTGTATGGAACATGGTTTGTTTCAAAATGATGAAATATTTCTAACCATTTGTTCTCTATTGTGATTTTTGCTGAGGTCTACAATTTAACCCTATTAATTTTTTAAATAATGACACCTCATTAAAAAGATCTTTTCGGAAATATTACTATATGGGGAATTTTGAGTAGTATGATCAAATGCTTTTTGCACATCATTCCAATTGCGTTCTTATTTCAATGTAACCCAATGAAAATGTTCAATATCATTGTAATACTGTCCACTCTTTTGAAAAATAATCTATGCAGTTACTATAGAACTTTTTAATGTGATTCATGATATATGCACTATTTATTGCACCTGTTCTTCTATCTGGCTTATACTATTACAGATAGTTAATGGGAGAAAATTATTTTCTAACTGCTCTTGACACTGAAATCTTTTTTTTTTTGGCATCAGTGGCCCAGCCCCACTGCTGGAATTGAACCTCCGTCCCAGTGGACCGCAGTCCCGCGCACAGCCACTACGCCACCGGGGCTCAGCCAACACTGAAATTTTAAATTAACTTCATTTGCTACTTCGATTACTGAAATTTTGTCACCTTCAATAAGGTTTATAGCATTTTGAAAAAGAACTGCTTGATTGTGTACAAACTCTAGCCAAACTTTTGAAGATTCTTTTTCAAAAAATCCTAAAATTCTAAGACATTTATCCTGTGATAGAAAGTAGGATTTCAAAGGATCATATATTTTCAAAATTCGTTCGACAGTTGGCAAGAGAGCTAACCAGCACATTTTACTGTATCCAAATATTTTCTGATATTCGGCTTCCACAGTTTCACAAAATTCTTTAAGCCTTCCAATGCGCACAGCATATATACAGAAATAAGAATATATTTTAATAACAACATTTTCCACATCTACGGGCAACAGTCAGCTGCTGTTTGAATGGTTTTATGTCTTATGTGTGCTGCACAGCCAACACCAATAATGTTTTGATTAAGGTTTTTGTTTATAAAAAATATTATTTGTACCTCTTCTTGCTTTTCCTCCAAAATCTGCGTTCAGGTTGTCTGCACAATTTGCAATCATTTTATGTTTTAAATTGTTTTTTTTCCCAAAATATTAATAATGGAACTGAAAATTATTTCAGAATTTTTGCCAGGCAAAGAAACGAAATCTAAAATTCTTATTTTTATTCCAGTTTCCAAATCAAAAAATCTAATAATGGTTGGAAATAACTTCATATCCTTATGATTCGAATTAGATGCATCAGAACATATTGATATAAAATTAATTTTTTCTAGATTTTTGTTTAATTCTGAAAATGACTATGGGGAAAGCACATTACACACAATTACCTCGGCTTTTGTTCTAGCACAGGCAAATTTTTGTTTGTTTGGTTGGTTTGTTTGTTTTGGGGGCACATCACTGCCATCTGGTGGTGGGAGAAGGAGGCCCAGCCTCTGCTCTGGTGGAGCTGCTGCTGGAAATGAACCTCCATCCCAGTGGGCCGCAGACCCGCGCACAACCACTACGCCACCGGGCTCAGCCCACAGGCAAATTTTTTGTTGAATAACTTTTTGACAACTTGTGATGTACAGTCCATAGATCTGAAGGAATGATTGTAATTAATAGCATGAAAAGACATGTCCTTCTGCTAATGCTAATTTCTTTTCTTTGTCTCCATAAGTTGTTTTCTGAAAAAAATTCCTGTATTTTGGAGGAAGATGCAGCAGTATTTAAATATCTTTTATGTGCTGTGAAATATCATTCTTTCTACCATGTGAAATAGAAAATTCACCATTACATTTCTCACATTGTATCATGTAATCACTTTTGGTTTTTTTAATAAAAGGAAATTCACTTCTTAGATCATCATTGAATTTGCATCCTCTTTTCTTACTCATTATGTTAAAAAACTAAAAAGAATAATTTAAAATTATATTATAAATTATTATATACATATTGCTTAAAAACACAGTAAATAGGTACATAATTGCATGAGGATATTTTATTGTTAGTTTATAAATTAAATTAATTTGATTGTTATAAAGTAACTATATTTTAAAAATTATTTTAATTTTAATCCTATATTTCTTTCTAAATAATAATAATACTGACTTGTATTATTTTCCTCTAAATTTGCTGTAACGTAAGTCATGTCACTTTTAAGGCCGATGCTAGACTTTTTGCCACCACTATAAAATATAAATTATACATGTACTGTCTGCTAAATTCAAGAAAATTTATGTATTTATAAAATAAATAAATGAATTACCTAAATTATCTGAATTGCTGATATGTTGACATCACTTCTTTAGCTAACACTAGCACGCAGTATGATGTGTATCTTCTGAGAGACAGTTACAAAATGCTTTTGTTGTTGCCAATGCCAAAAAATGCCCTTGTTCAGTAAGTCCAAACAATGGTGGTAGAATTCTAACAACTGATCAACAATGCAAACTTTGATAAGTAGTTAGCAATAATCATTTCTCAACACTTATTTGTTATTATTAAAGTTTAACATAAAATAACAAAAATAATATAAAACTCATATCCTGGTGAAATAGCCACCTGGCCATGGAAAACCGTATATTCCCTTCCCATTCTCTCGCTGTTCCCTGGTTTGTCGGGCGTTCTTTCCAAAAATCAGGACTTTTTAAAAACATCGCAGGACATGGGCAAGAGTGTTAAAAATCCCGCCCAAGGTGGACGTCTGGTCGCCTTATCTCAGGCAAGGGTTGTTCGACCCCCAAAGCAGTGGTGACTCATAGGTTGACAATCAGCCTTTACACAAACTTCCAACCTTTTGCTGAGCTCTTAACCACTGTACCACCAGGAAATTTAGGTGTCAACTTGAACCCTACACCAAACCCACTGCCATGCAGTCTTTTCCATTCCATGGAGATCTGACAGGGAACAGTAGAATTTTTCTTTGACTGCAAATCTTTACAGGAGCAGACAACCTCCTCATTCTGTCTCAGGGCACTTGGTGGATTTGAACTGCCACCTTGCCATTAGCAGCCCAACACCTAGTCCACTGTGTCACCAAGATACCTTAATTTCACTTCAGTGTTTGTTTATTGCTCTATATTCTCATCCATTTGGGGACAAAGAACTGAGGGTGTGGTAGAAAAGGATTTTAGTGAGGGACTCCACCCCTCCCATGGTCCTGACTCTATCTTAAAACAATTTGAGCTTCCAGAAAAGAGCTTTAGACTAATCACTGGTAGTGTGTGTATTGTGTTGTGTCTTTAAATAGCACTGCTCATCGTGATAAGAGTTGTTGGAGCCCCCAATAAAATGATTTTTTTAAACTAGCACTGCTCAGTGGTCAAACAAGTGCTAGACTTAACAGTGGTTCTCAGACTGTGGGTCGCAATGCTGTTGGGGGTCCAACTATCCTTTCACAGAGGTTTCCTGAGTCATTAGAGCAGCAAAATGACAGTTATGAAGTAGCAATGAAAGTAATGTTCGGTTGAGGGGGTGTCACCGCCACATGAGGAACTGTATGAGAGAATCACAACCTTAGGAAGGTTGAGAACCAGCTCTGCTAAGAACACTAATCCAGCCCCAAAGGGTTTTCTCCTGGATGATTTCCCCAGCTTTACTCAGAGCCTCAGAAGGCAATTGCAAGTAGACTCACCACTATGTAAGTAGATTTACCCTGTCCCTGCCACCACCAACCCAACCCAAATGTGTATATTTACACATTTAATCCATGCTTCTAAAGCTTCAGTTAACAGTTGAACATAAACAATACATAGCAGCAGTGGTTCTCAGGCGTTGAATTTTTTAAAAATCATTTTATTGGGGGTTCACACAACTCTTATCACAATCCATATATCCATCCACTGGATCAAGCACATTTGTACTTTTGTTACCATCATCATTCTCAAAACACTTGCTTTCTACTTAAGCCCTTGGTATCAGCTCCTCATTTCTCCCCTCCTTTCCCACCCCCTCTCCCTCATGAACCTTTAAAAATTTATTTATTATTATTATTATTTTGTCATGTCTTACACTGTGCTCCATCTCCCTTCACTCAGGGAGAGGGTTATATTTAGATCCTTCTAATCAGTTCCCCCTTTCTACCCCACTTTCCCTCCACCCTTCTGGCCCCGAAGGGTTCAACCGTCCTGGATTCCCTGTGTTTCCAGTTCCTATCTGTACCAGTGTACATCCTTTGGTCTAGCTGGGTTTGTAAAGTAGAATTGGGATCATGATAGTTGGAGGGAGGAAGCATTGGAGAACTAGGGGAAAGCTATATGTTTCATCATTGCTACATTGCACCCTAACTAGCTCATCTCCTCCCCAAGACCCTTCTATAAGGGGATGTCCAGTTGCCTAAAGATGAGCTTTGGATCCCCATTCTGCACTCCCCCTCATTCACTAATAATAGGATTTTTTTGTTCTTTGATTTCTGATACGTGATCCCTTTAAATGCCTCATGATAACACAGGGTGGTGTGCTTCGTCCATGTGGACTTTGTTGCTTCTCAGCTTGATGGCACTTGTTTATCTTCAAACCTTTAAGACCCCAGATGCTAAATCTTTTGATAGCTGGGCGCCATCAGCTTTCTTCACCATATTTGCTTATGCACCCGCTATGACAGTCACCTAATCTGGTGTCAATTTGAGGATTAAGAGTATAGGAGTGGAGTCTAGCCTTTCAATAGAAATAGCTAATGTGTGGACATGGCCTTCTCCTCTGAGAATTCTGGGAAATCCAGCAGTATTTCTCCTTTGGAGGTGAGAGACTCACTACTCAGTCCCTTGGAGATGCTCTACTGACAGGACACAAGGTTGACTCCCTGGGAGACATTGGAGTTAACAAGACACATGGCAGCATGCTGATAGACCCTGAGCCCTGGAAACTGGAGGAGCCATGGGGAAACCTCTACCAGCCCTGAGATGTTCCTACCGCCACTGGATATATAAGACTCTGCACCCACTGGCCTGTGACTGTCCTGATATCATTGCATGTGCTTTCTGAGTCTAAAAAAGACTTATAGATGGTATCAGACATATGGGCTATTATCGGACTTAAGACTTTGAACTGCACTGGACTGGGATGTTTTCTCAATGTTCAGTTGTTCTTATATATAGAACTCTTTCTTAAACACATATGAGTGTTTATGAATTGTTTCTCTAGTCTACCCGGACTAACACACCAGCGATTATGTCCAGAAGGTGAGCATCATGGGATGCTAGTTTAAAAGAGCAAGGTGTTCTTGCATTGAGGAAGTACTTCAGTGGAAGTCCAATGTCCATCTGCTACCTTAATACTAAATCTATAAATTTATGCACATAGATTCATTTCCCCATCATCATATAAAAATATTTTTTCATATGTGCATGCCTGTATACCTGTATAAATGCCCTTTGCGTCTTAGTTCTTTCCTCTATTTCCTTTTACTTCCCTCCTGTCCCACTATCATGCTCAGCCTTCATTTGTATTTGAGTAATTCCTCTCGGTTACATTGCCCTTGATCAAGTTGTACCAGGCCTTTTACACCCTCCTTGCCATCGATTTTGGATCACTTGCTGTTCCCTTGTCCCTGGGTGTGTTAACACTACTTCCTCTCCCCCCAGGGAGCAGCTGTCCATGTAGTTGGGATAGGTCTGGCCCCTCATACCTCTCTACTGGTTTCTTCTTTCATGCCGGCACGTTGCATTCACATCTTGGAGCACCGGGTTGAAGTCTGGTCCCTCTTGCCCTATGGAGATATAAACAATACCCTCCCCTTGAGTGGGTTAGTGCCCTATTTGCTTCTCAAGCTTTTTTTTTTCTTTCTCTCCCCACCCTTCTTTTCGTTAGCTATTGTGTTAGTCTGGGTAGACTAGAGAAACAAATTCATAGACATGCATATGTATATAACAAAGAGTTTTATATACAAGAGTAGCTGTACATTAAGAAAACATCCCAACCCAGTCCAGTCCAAGGTCATAAGTCTGCTTTTAGCTCATACGTCCACTACCAGTCTATAAAGTCTTCTTACAACTCATGAAGCACTTCAATGACACCAGTCACAGGCCAGTGGGTTCAGGGTCTTATGTAACCAGCTGCAGTAGAAGCATTTCAGGGCTGGCAGGGATCTCCCCATGGCTCCTCCAGTTTCCAGGGCTCAGGGTCTATCAACATGCAGCCATGTGTCTTGTCAGCTGCAATGTGTCCCAAGGATTGAGCCATAAGTCTCTCACCACCAAGGGAGAACTACGACCTGATTTCCCAGAATTCTCTGTATAAAGCCATGTCAACACAGAGGTTTCATTGACTATCTTCATTTTGACAGGCTAGGCTCCACCCCAACACTCTCTATCCTGAAATTGACATGATTACATGACTACAACAGCTACCATATGTATCCCTAGATTTGTTCTGGCCCCTACCATACTACCTGGATCTCACTCCAGGGATGTTTGTATACACCAGCATTTTCACTGTCAGGCATAGAATTTAAGAGAAAATTAGAGCAAGTTTCAGCTAGCACGTAGTGAATATTACAAATCAAGTTAGTGAAATGTCTCCTGACCCAGCATCTTCTTTGATCAAACTTGTTACATGAACATATAGCTCTGTTGTAGAGTTTATTCTGATTCAGAGTGACCCTTCAGGGCAGCACAACAACCCGGACAGTGTTCTGTGTTTATTGCTTTGAACCACCAACCTCCCAGTTAGCAGCCTAGCTTACAGACCCACTGGGCCACCAGGGCTCCTTTGAACAACTTTGGTCAGTAGAATGTGGCTAATTGGAAACAATGATATTTAAAGCAAGTTAACTTGTATTTTCTTGGTGTCTTTAAGATGGAAATGATTGCTTTCCCCTAATGGAGGAAAAAGCCATCCAATGAAAATGAATGTTTCCCATAAGCTCTCTGGATGGAACGTCTGCCTAAGAACAACTGCCAATGGATAGCCAATGTCTTCAGGCCTCTCAGGATGAGGTGTTGGTATGACAGTTTCTCCTTGGAGCCCCTGGAGAGTGCTTCCCTTACATCGCAAGCATCCGGGCCTTCCAGTGTCCGCCGTAGCCCAACTGCGTGCACATGTGCACTGCAACTCGGTTAGGTACTCTTACAAAGAGACCAAAAAAGCACCCACCCGCCCCCCACACTTTCTGAAATCTCATCTCACAGCTCCCGAGGCTAGCTGCCAAACGAAGGCGTCAGAATTTGGGTCAAGAGAAGGTGGGCATGATGAGGTGCCAATGCATTCTTCCCTCACCACCAAACCTTCTTCTCCCCTTGCATGGACAACCCGCCAGCTCTCCACCAGATGCTTCTGCCACAGGGACCGCCGATGGCCAGTGGGCAAGGTGTTGCTGGTCATGGAAGTGGACCTATGTTTCTGGAAGGGGGCCCACAGATGGTGTTGAAGCGAAACAGAGCGTTGCAAACAAAAACTGGGAGTGTAGCCATCGCGCTGCTCCTGCCGCCGAATCTAGTCCACCGCCTGGCTAGCTAGCTACTTCTTATTGATCTTGAGATGAAGTTTGTCTAAAAACTCAATTCCAGCAACCATTGGACCAACTGTGACAAAATCAAAAAGTATGTCTACCTTGTTATTGGAAAAAAGTTGCTGCTGGCTAGTCAAAACAACAATGAATCATAAATCTTGTCTGTGATTAAAGCTGCTTCTTTCAGCCTGCAGTTGTCTATACAAAAAGAGGTTGTCGATAATAAAATCATGGGATGGTTTTATGCCTAGGACAGTCCTGGTATATGCTTATTGTTCTGGTAACATTTGTTATAAGCTAATGGTAATTATTGTCATCAGTTATCACTCATGGCAACCCCAGATAAAATAGAAGGAAATGTTGCCTGGTTCTGAGCCGGCCCCACAATGTTGGTGTGCATGAGTCTATTGTTGGAGTTGACGCTATGTATGTCAATGTCTTTCCACATAGGAGAGACAGGTGTACGGACAGGTAGGTGAGGGACTGCTAACTGCAAGGATGGCGAGAGCCTCTCTGATGAAGAAAGTTGAGGTTATCTGTTCCCATAAAGAGGTACAGCCAGAATCTACTCAGTGGCAGTGGGTTTGGGTTTGTTTGTTTGTTTGTTTCAGCCTGGGGGCTTGTCTTCCAGCAGGATATAAGACCATGTTCTGTTGGGATTCACACGGTGCTCTAACTTTCAGAAGCGGATCATCAGAACTTCATTCCCAGGCTGCCTTAGTCCGGCAGCTCTGCTGACATGTGCCCATCGTGAGCGACTCTTCTGGTATTTGAAATCCCTGTGACATCGCTTTCAGCAGCACTGAACCATGCGACTCACTGCAGCACAAAAGATTCACAGTTAAGTGGTGAAAAACATCAGTAGTTCCTTGTTTTTCACTTTTACTGTCCCAATTTGAATGGTAAATTATATGGTGATGGTGATATTTACATAGTACCCGCACTAGAAATGCCCATGAAACACACACACACACACACACACACACACACACAATTCTGTATCATTTTTATGATCACATTCATACAGTGTCAGCTGAGTGGCTGCCTGGAAATGACTCCTTAATCCCTGTGCATTTCTTTTCTAAGTCATTCTTAATGACTGTAATAAAAATTGAACTCTTCATGCTATTTGACTCCAAAGTGAGGAGCAAACTGTTATATATGATATATAAAGATTACAGTAAAGTCATAGAAAATAAGAGAGATAGAAAAGAAGGTAAAATAACGGAGTCAGACACATTTTATGATATGCTCAGCTCAGCCTTCTTGGTGGGGATGCAGGAGGAGAGGAGGACAGGAGAAAGCGATTTAGTTCTAACAGGCTTATATGCCTTTGGGGCATGTAAGCCCCCCAGTTTACAGATGACACATATGCAACAGGAAGGGGTTGTGCCATAGACATACACATCGGAGGAAGACGATGAGCTAGGGGTGTACACATAACAGGAAGGGCAGGGACTAGATGGGCAGACCCTAGACTCAACATGACAGCCAACCCTGCTCATGTGTGAGTGAACTCACCCTGGCCTCTGCACTCTCGTCCAAGGGAACAATCCACCACCCTTATCAGAAGGGAGCGGGTCCTACTTAGGGTGAGACAGACTTTGAAGCAATCGGACAGACTGACTGCTCTAGCTGACTGTTAACTTGAAGAAGAATAACCTCTGATCTGCTTTCGGTGACCTCCAAGCACGCAGCATTCACCATGCGTAGCCGGCAGGATCTTAGGTTTGGCCTATCTTTGGGGAGACAGCTTGGGAGAAATCTTTCTGTACCCCACACCAAAGACACACTCCTTCCTACACCACTCCGTGTTCTCGGGCTATTTTGGAATTATTTAAACCCCCACAGAGACCCCGATATTGTTTTGCCACTTGTTTAAATCTGTTAGAAAGGCAATAAATGCTTTTGCTAAGCAAGATACATACTAGACAGAACCATAAAGCCAACTCCAACCTAGGGGGGAAGACAGGACAAAGGAAGAAAACTTGAAAAGCTAGCAGCGGTGTACAGTAAGCAAGGAGGCCTGGTGGGACAGCAAGCTGCATGTTGGGAGGCTCACCCCCGGGGTCAGCAGTTTAAAACCACCAACTGCGCCACAAGAGAAAGATGAAACATTCTGTTTCAGTCAAGAGTTAGTCTCAGAAACTACAGGAGCTGTTCTCCTCAGTCTTAAGGGTCCTTCTGAGTCAGAAGTGACACAACGGCAGTGAGTGAAACAGTCATTCCTGAGAGAGCAATTGATGTGGGAACAATGACTATCGGAGGAACTCAGAGAGGGGCAAACTGTCTTCTGATTCAGACTCTGGGAGAGTTGAACTGGTCCTTGAGGCTGAGGACATGGCTTTGGAGGTGGGCTGGGAGAGGCAATGGGATTCCATGTGGATGAGGCCAATGGGATCAAAGAGGCCTCTCTATCCCGGACGGGGGATGGTCTGGAGCAGAGTCTGGTTCTCTGTGGAGAAGCAACAGGCTGAAAGCTGGGAAGATGAATGGAGTGTTGCTGGCTGCCACGAGTCAGCCCCAGCTCTTGGAAACCGCACAGACACAACCTAAATAAAAAGCTTCCTGGCCCTGCACACTCCGCACCGCCAGGTGCAGAGCTGAATGCTGTGATCTGTAGAATTTTTTTCTCCCCCTTCCCCCGCCCCTTTTTATTTAGCCATAGGGTTTTCATCAGCTGATTTTTAGAACCTGATTGCCAGGCCTTTCTTCCTTGTCTCTCTCCCTCTGGAGGCTCTACGAAAGCCCTTTCAGACACATTGTAACAAGAAAGTCTCCCTGGAAAGACAGGTGGTAGCTATGAGTGGTATGCATTGAATAGGAATCAAGCCCAGGCATCTTGCATGGAGGCAAGACTAAACCATCACTGCCTCTATTTACTTGGTAGTTTCCTTAAATAGACTCACTTTCTAAAGTAAATACCTTCTTCAGCCTTATCTTAAAGCAATGGTTTTCAACTGGGGACATTTTCTCAAACCTCCCCCAACCTTCTCCCCGGGAACTTTTGGATTTCTGGAACCTTTTTTTTTTTTTTTTTAACAACTGAGGTAGAGGGGCTGTGCTGAGGTAACAGGCCAGGATTCTGCTAAGCACTGCACCCACCGGGGGAGAATTATCGAGCCCAAAATGTAATTGTACTGCAGTTGAAAACCCCTTAACCATTGTGCTAGCAGAGCTACTTTCTTGGTGCATGTAGCAATACCATTTATAATATTACAGCTTTGAAGTGCTTCATGTCTTTATTCTAATATACATTAAAATAATCTTGCAACTGTTAAACTTTAGCACAATCTTTTCTCTTTGTTGCAATTGGGTGCTTTCAAGTGGGTCCAAATGCATAGTGACCCTACATACCAATATTGTCTGGTCTTGCACCATGCAGTGCAAAAAGTTATTTAATATGCCCTCCTCGTCAAAGTCTCTACAGCTTCCATCAAATGACCTTTTCCCGATGGGTCTGGGTAAGAGAAGGTGGAAGAAGTCATTAGTAGGGTTCAGATGTAGGTGATTGTCAACAGGGCTAAAATAATTAGAATATTTCTCTTGCTGGGTATAACATGAACCCTCTCAGAAGCAGAAAGTGGGGTGATTTCACTACCAGCATGAGAGAAGATCCAGGGGTGGAACAAGTCCTTTGGGCCCTGAGGGCCCTGCTTCAGCAACCTCCTTGATCTAGGGAATAGCAGAGAGACCAGGAGAGGATCAGTCAAACCAGGAGCCTAAGTATGAGACTGAGTGGTGGACTGCCACGGCCAGTGAGCAAGTGAAAATGAGAGCCTTCACACGGAGGCCGGCTTTTAGAGAGAGGAGCCTGGAGGCCCTTCCTGGGGAAAGCTAGTTTTACTGACTCATGGTACTAGAGCTGGGCACCTTCAAGCTGAGCTTCATTTAAGACTTGTGGTGGAGTGGCAGAACTTTAGGCATTTATTGGCAGCCCCCAAAAGCTTTGTAGCATTGCCTGAGCAAGATGGAGACCAGGCCAAGAGACTGAGGGCCAGAGCGAGGCCTGACAGCCTTCAGCACAGCAGAGAAGAGTCTGTGTCCTTCTTTGAGCAATTGTGTCCTAGCATTTCTGACTTGAGCTACAACCTGTTAACTCCCTGAAGAAAACCCCATAATCATGATCATCAATTGTGAATTATCTGTAGCCATTGCAATGAATTGTTGCATTCAACTAAGAAATATAAATTGTTGTGGGAAGGACGATTGAGGTCAAAATTGGTAGGGCAGGACATATCTGACCTCATCTCCGTAGGAAGCGGACTTGGGCAATGCTGATGTGGTGTTTGCACAGCTGGAGGAGCTCTGCCACTTTCCCTACCTGCACTTTGGACAGCCATCCTCACCACTGTTGTTACGCATGAGCCTATTAATGCAGCTATTGTTTCCGTCAATCTCAGGGAGGGGCTTCCTCTGGCACTGACCCTCTACTTTACCAGGCATGATGTCACTTGTCAAGAGCTTGCTAGTCTTGACATGTGTCCTGATGGCTGATGATGCTGAACATCTTTTCGTATACTTATCAGCCATTGGCATATCTGTTCTGGATAAATGTTAATTCAGATCTCTTGCCTGGTTTTGTTTTTTATGCTTTTTATTTCCACTGTGTTAGACATAATTATCAAAATATTTGATGCTTTAACAATCTTTACATATAGAATTCAGTGACATTAAATATGTTTATCAAGTTGTTTAATCATCATCCTTATCTGTTCCCAAATTTTACCATCAACCTTAAAAATTCAGTGTCCCCAAAACACTGAGTCTTTATTTCTTATTCCACTTACCCACTCTAGTAACCACTAAGAGATTATGGTTTCTATACACAAGTTTACAGGTCTAATGTTATACTGTCTTATATCGACGATCTGTACATATTACATATAAGTGTGATTATACAATATTTTTCCTATGGTGGCTGACTTATTTCACTCAGACTGGTGTTTCTAGGCTCATCTATGATGCAGGACTTTATTTCTTATTATGCCTGAGAAATAAGCCCAATTTTTAGTTTACTGTTTTTGGACTATTGAGTTGCAAGAATTCTTTTTAGATTTTAAATGCAAAGCTCCTTTCAGATATACAGTTTGAAAATATGCTATCCCATTCTGTGAGTTGTTCTTTCACTTGCTTGATGTACTTTGGTGCACAAATGAAGTTCAATTGTTTTGTTTCTTTCTTGTGGTTTTTCTGTCATAGCTAAGAAGGGTTTGCCAAGACACCAAAAATAATGGACTTTAACTCCTGTAGTTTCTTTTTGAACATTTTATTGTGGTTTATGAGAAAACTCACAAGAGCACGTAGTTTCCTATTCAACAGTTTATACACTTTTTGTTTGGTGACATTATTAAGATGACCTGACATACTGCTTTTTAACAATTTAACAATGTCCCGTTGTTTTAAAATTAAAATAAATATATTACAATATTATTTTTGCATTCTAAGAAAATTTTTGTTGCTCCATATAGACCAAATTTTGAATCAAGAACCCACCCACCAGTCAATGGTGTCCTGTTTAAAATCTGGTCACTTTACCTTAGCTGTAACGCCCTAAATGTAACAATACTCTTCCCACTTCCTCCCTGGGCTCCCCATGTCCTTTCACAGTCTTTCTTGACCTTTCCTGCCGTCTGAACTTTATAAGATTTGAGGGAGTGGGGTGGCTAGGGAGGACTTTGGTCTCTGTAGTTGATTGTTCTAAAAAGTGCATTCCTCATAGGCATTATTGTCTATTTTGTAGGTTTGTCTACTGTTTGCCTGAAAGACGATCTGGAAGAATAGATTCTGTTCCAGATGTGAAGTGTATTGTTTCGGGGCTATTGTCTTTGGGATTTCACCGATCTCTAGCAGACCTGGGAGTCTGGTCTTTTCTTGAAATTTTAGCTTTTACATTCAAGTCTGTGATTCATCTGAGTTCATTTTTGTGTAGAGGGGTCAACTTCATTCATTGCATGTGGATATCCAGATGCATATAGATACCCGAGCGCCATTTGTTGATGAGATAATTGTTTCCCCCAATGATTTGTCTTGGCACTCTTGTCAAAAGTCAATTCACAATAGATGTGAGTTTATTTCTGTCCTCTCGATTTTATTCCATTTATCCCCCCATTCCGTGCTGTCTAACCTTATGCCAGCACTTTTCAGGTGTTTGTTTGTTTGTTTAGATCATTGTATTGGGGGGCTCTTATAATTCCTATTATAATCCATACTGTCCGGAGCCATCCAGCCCGGACATGCTTGACCTTACTACAGTCACTAGTCTGAACTCTGTTACTGTTTGTTGCCTGAGCTTAGTAGTCTATTATCTTTATAACTGTAAACAGCCCTGCCCTTTGAAGCTTAACTTGCAGACTTGCTGACCTTCACTTGTTAACATGCTAATTACCTAGGCTTATAGATAAGGCATTTCTGCTTGTCTTGACTTGCAGCTTTGTGATTGGTTGCTATAAGTTGCCCGCTTCACTCCTGTATACCCTTATTAGCATACGGACGTTTTTGAGGACTACAGCCCCTTTTGCACGTCTTATTTGTCACTTGTCTAGGATTGCCCTCCTGTTGACTTTACCTCATTAGCATGAGCTGTGACCTTTACTCCTGACCATTAACTATATATACCCTGAGTTTTGCCCCAATAAATGAGACTTGATCAGAATCCTGCCTTGTCTCCATTTCTCGCATCTTCTGTCCCCCCAATTCCCGCTCCTCCTTCCAGGACTAGCGAATTACGGACCCGCAGGACGGGACACGTAGCGCCCAAACCGCGGGGCCTGGACATGGAGGACTCAGTGAGGAAAATTGCTTGAGGAAGCTAGCTAACGACTTTGGAAATCCGATAACAGAGCCACTGCGGGAACCTGAGGCAGTTTTGGCTTTAAGGTAAGTGGGTAGAGCACTCAATAATGGGACAGGAATCAAGTTCATAAGAGGAAAATGTGGTACCGGAATTAAGTTTAAATGAGGAAAATATGGTACAGTTAACTGAAGTTTTAAAGACGCGAGGAGTAAAGGTTAAGAAAAATAATTTGTTCAAGTTTTTTGACTTTATTAAAAATTTATGTCCCTTCAAAGGGATGAGATATCAGGCTTCAAGAACTCAAAAGCATAACTTTGCATGCTCACTTTCCTGATATGATCCCTGAGGACAAATGTGTGCATATGCAAATGTGGTGAAGAAAGCTGATGGTGCCCGGCTTCCAAAAGATATAGCGTCTGGGGACTTAAAGGCTTGAGTAAACAAGCGGCCATTCAGCTCAGAAGCAAT
>PVJH01011133.1:0-70281 GCA_004026705.1 Nesogale talazaci | reverse complement strand
CTGCATACAACTGATGTTGTTAGGGATTGTGATGGGAGTTGTATGGACCCCCCAATAAAATGGTTCATTAAAAAATGGGGGGAGGGGGAAGGGGAGGTTTTTTTTTTTTTTAAGAGGCGCTTCTACCAAGGGCTCAAATGGAAAATGTTGGGAAATGTATGTGGAAATATGTGTGCAAATGTGCTTCATACAAATGATGTGCTGAATGTTGTAGTAGCTGTAAGAGCCCCCAATAAAATTAAAAAAAAAAACAAAATAAACATATAGCGTACAATGATAGAAATTCTGAGACAATTATGTAAATGGAAACATTAAAATAAAATATGCAAAGGAAAAACCTAACTGCAAAGTATAAGAAGCTAAAACCTAAAGCATTCATATAGAAAAAGATAAGACAGAAAAGTGTGGAAATAAATGAAATAGAGAAAATAAAAATTCAATGAAGCCAAAGTTGTTTTTGATATTGATGTCAATGAAATTAAAAGATCTTTAGCTTCAATTAACAACCGAAAAAAGAGAAAATTTAATTTCTAAAATTGCAAGGAAAAGTGAGAACATTATACCTGACCTTACTTAATCATAATGAGAATGAGATAATACTATAAAGAAATGAAATAAGTAAGCTAGAGGAAATGAAAAAAGCTCTTGCATTCCAAAACTTCCTTCAGGAAGAGAAAATTTGACCAGACCCATAGCATGTGAAGAGATGTAATCAAAATCTCCCACAAGAGAAGTCTCAAAGCAGATAGCTATGGATTCTTGCATTTTTAGAAGTAACACCTACCCTCCTTAAGGTTTTCTGTAAATTAAAAAAATGGAATACTTCATAATCATTACTCTGATACTCAAATTACTCAAATATATTATAAGGTAGATACAAAAGAAAAAGAGAATAAACACAAAATAACATGCTTGCCTATGTTTATTGCATATCAGAGCACTCAAATACATACAATATACAATGCAAATTTTAAAGGAAAAGATAGCTTTAATAATAAGTGGGCATGTCATATCACTCACAATATTGGTAAAACCATACAGAGAAATCAACATGGGAACAGAAGACACAGATAACATTTAAAACCTCACTAGACTTAACTTAGCAGGTTTATACAGCTAATTCAATTCAACATCAACAAAATGCACATTCTTTTCAGGTTCACATGCATCATTCTTCAGGATCAGGCCATATGTAAGTCACAAAGCAATCGCAATCATATTTAAAATTTGAAACCATACAAAGCAATTTCTATAAACAAAAAGATGGAAACATTATAAAACTCCAACTATAAAAATGGATAAACAAACCAGTACATTCACACAGTGGAATACTATGCATCTGAACTAAACAATGAGTCTGACAAATACATTAATACCTAAACAAGACTACAGAATATTATGCTCAGCAATGTTAGTTAATCTCATAAAGATGGAATTGACATTCCATCAATTTGTATCTGCTAACTTTCCAAGCAAATCCCATCATCGTGATAATTGTCTGTGATTTCTGTGTGACCATTGAAATGAATTATTGAACCCAACTGAAAAGTGGACAGTGCATAAGCACATTCTAATGCTTATGATTGCTATTTTGATTTAGCCACATACATAGCTCAGTTAGACCCAGGTTCTACATACTTATGTTTCTCAAAAAGCTACACATGTAGCAAGCCCAACTAAACATAATTTTTCACAGATATATTATCACAGTAATTCAAGAATCTATATCTATTAATTACAGAATTTTAACTTGTCACTAACAAATCTCAAACATGCCACACCTAGCTTAGCCCAATTTCACAGAGATACCACTGGAATTGACCAATCAAGCACCTACTTCTGTAAAAGAGTGTTTTCATATCACTAAGCTGAGACAGTATGCTCCAGCAAGGCTCAGAACAGTGTTTCCTCAAAATATCACTAACATGAATCATTTATCCTACTTCCTCTGTTTAGCAAAAGTATTCAACTTATGCCAGAAACAACTACACATTGGCTTCATACTGTAATACACAGTGTCATTCATATTAACATGAAAGTGAGCACATTTAAATGACATTTAAAAGGTGGCTAGACATTGTAAAATATAGTGTGTCAACATAAATCCCTTTAAAAAGATCCTACAGTGTGTACCATACAGTGCTTAGTTTATGTATTTGATGGAAATATCTCTAATAGAAGTTTCAACATGGGGGCTGAGCCCCGGTGACGTAGTGGCTGTGGGCAGGACTGCGGTCCACTGGGACGGAGGCTCATTTCCAGCAGTGGGGCTCGGCCTCCTACTCCCACCACCTGAGAGCAGTGATACCAAAAAAAAAAAAAAAAGAAGAAGTTTCAACATGAATCATTAAATGAATACACACGTTATGCATATACTACAAAGGCAAAACAAATCTTCTGCCACAAAATGCGTTCTATTTGATGCCATAGAGGATCAAATAGAATCACTCTGCTTAATTACTTAATTGCTCACGTTATGAGAAGGTAAATTTTTATGGGATCAGACTGCTTGATCATTCTCCCATGGATTTGAATCTCAAATGTTGTGGTATAGATCTTAAGTCATATAACCAACTGGGGTTCTTTACACTGCACACAGCTCATGGAGTTACACAGGGATCTTACATGAAGTAAATAATCACACACATTAAGCTTCCTTAAGCACAGCACTTCATCTTGCAACATCAAAAAAACTTGTTCGCTATATATTAAACGCAGTAGTCCATTTCAATATCATTACAGTGAGTCCTTCATGTTAAACAGAGTTAAATTGTATGTCGTTAAACACATCATTGCATATAATATAGAGTGCTAATCATAGTGTTTCAGGCATATATAAATGGTGGAAGTCATTCCATCACAAAGATCTTCAAAACACAGTATTGTTTCATGTTACTAAACGATGCACATGTGTGTCATGTAATTAACACAGTAATACAAAGATATACCTCTTTTTAAAAATAATTTTATTGGGGGCTCCGGCAGCTCTTATAATATTCAATACATCATCTGTATCCAGCATATTTGTACACATGCTGCCACATTCATTTCCAAACATTTTCCACTTGAGCCCATGGTATAAGCTCCTCTCCCCCCCCCCATTTTTAATGAATTACTTTATTGGACACTCATACACCTCCCCTCACGATCCATACACACATCAATTGTATAGAGGCCACATTTGCACACTTGTTGCCATCATCACTCTCAAAACATCCTCCCTGCACTTAAACCCCCAGTAGTGGCTCCCCATATTTCCCTTCCCCCCTCTACTCTCCCCTATGAACCCTTAATAACTTATAAAATATTATTGTTTTTTCATATCATATACTGTCTAATGTGTCCCTTCACTCACTTCCCTGTTGGCTGTGTCCCAGAGAGGAAGGAAGGGAGACATCGAAGGGTGTGAGTGAGATACAGGAAAATAACAACAATTTATAAATTATCATGGGTTCATGGGGGAGAGGGGGCAGGGAGAGAGAGGGAAAGTGAACAGATAACAGGGGCTCAAGTAGAAAGCAAATGCTTTGAAAATGATGAGGGAAATATATAAATGATGAGGGAAACAAATGTACAAAAGTGCTAGACACAATGGATATAAGTGCAGATTGTGATAAGAGTTGTATGAGCCCTCAATAAAATGATTTAATTAAAAAGAGAGATACACCTCACCTCTATCTTAGTATTACCACTTGTCTGTCAATTTCTTTTACTTGAATGGTTGTATTTGCTATGATGCTGGAAGCTATGTCACTGGTATTTTAAATGCCTCCAGGGTCACCCAAAATGAAGAGTCATCAGAGCTATCCTGATGTACAGTGCTCCTTGTTATAGAATAATGTCTCTCAACATACAAAGAAATCCACTCAATGCAAATAATATTCTAATTTATGTACCAACTGCTGAAGCTAGTAGGGCACAATTTGAAGAAATCTACCAATATCTTTAATCTGAAATTGATCAAATATAAATGAATATGCATTAATAATTGCTGGTGGTTAGAATGAAAAAGTTGAAAACTAAAATGAATGAATGAGAATTGGAAATATATTTTCTTTTTTTAATTTTGATTTAAAATTTTTTTTATTTTTAATTTTTTAAGTTAAAAAATTTGGGGGGCATCACTGCCCTCTGGGGTGGGAGAGGAGGCCCAGCCTTTGCTCCTGTGAAGTCGCTGCTGGAATTGAACCTCTATCCCAGTGGGCCGTGGTCCCACGCACAACCACTACACTACTGCGGCTCAGCCCTGGAAATATATTTTTAATGATAGAAATTAAGCTGAATGATATAAATTTGCAATACCGCAACTTGCTCATAGCAAATACTATTTTTTCAAGAACACAGATGGCATCTATACATGGACTTCCTGTGTTAGTGTGTGTAAAGTAGGAAAACAAATCCACAGAAATTCATATGCATAAGATAGAGTTTTATATAAAGGGTAAATGTACATTTAGAAAGCACCCCAAACCAGTGCTGTCCAAGCTCATAAGTCCAATATTAGCCCATATGTCCAACACCAATCTACAAAGTCCTCCTCAGTCTCACAAAACACATGCAATGACATCAACTGCAGGAGGAGAGTCAAATCAGTGAGCATGTAAGCATCTCCGTGCTGATAGGTGTCTCCACACAGCTGCTCAAGTACCCATAGTTGTATCAAAATAGGTTCCTGTTGTTTCTCCTCTGTGTTTTGCAGGAAATGAGTCTTGCAAGCTGAAGCAGGGAACTAGCCAAGTCAGCTGCATCTTAGTCTGATCATCAGAAATCAAGAGACCCGAGAACTAGAGTGGTGAGTTCACTGATCCATTTATTTCTCCACCCTTCAATTAATTCCATAGATATTTAATTAATCAGTCAAGTTGGCATAATAAAACTTAACTATCTAACTATTACGATGAAATAATTTGAAACTGCTCATATTTTTGCTCAGACAATTACTTTTACTTGGGAATTCTCTTTCTACCAACAACTTGATAAGGTACCATTGACCCAGCCATAGTATTTTCAACCATCTCTTATGCACATGGAAGTTGGACATTGAATAAGGAAGATCAAAAGAAAACCAATGCATGTGTTGGTGAGGAATATCGAAATTACCAAGGATTGCCCAAAGAATTGTAATACCTGTTTTAGAGAAGCACATTCAGAATGCTTCTTCAAGGGATTGGTGGAGAGACATGTCTTGAGTATGTTGAAGACGAGAGACCAATTCATGGAGAAGAACAACATGGTTGTAAAGTAGAGGGGTAGTGAAAAAGAGGAAGCACTTTGATGAGATGGATTGACAAAGTGGTTGCAACTATAGGTTCAAAGTTAAGAACAATTGTGAGGATGGTTCAGGACTAGAAAATGTTTTGTTCTGTTATACATAGCCTCAGTAGTCAAAGCACCGTGGTACAACAAGAGGTATATAGATTAGTGGATCCAAAGAGAACCCCCAGACATAAATGCCACAGTCTACAGATAAATCATTTTTGACAAAGGTCCTACAAAACTCAAATGTGAAAAAGATAGCCTCCTAAACAAATGATTTTGGACAAACTGGATTTCCATATGCAGAAGAAGGAAACAGAACACGTCTCTTAGCCCATGCACAAAAATGAACTCAAATAGATTAAAGAACTAACTGTGAACCCAAGAGCAATCAGGATTATTATCAATGATAAAACTAGAACAAAGTTAAGGACACTATTGCAGGGCATACAATGACTACTACCTATAATGAAAAAAGCATACATAGCAGAGGGCAAGATAGATGATTGAAATGTGCTGAAATTGTATTACTTATGCACATCAAAAGACTTCATCAGGAGAGCGAAACAAGAGCCCACAGACTTGCGGGCAAAAGGCAGCGCGGAATTATACATCTGGGTCCTCCTCTCACAGCCATTACAGTAAATTGAGCTCCATAGAGACAGTGCCAGTCCATGGAGAGTGGGACAGCAAGGGGTGACTCTAAGCTTTGCAGAGGAAATAAAACATGAACGGTAGGGTGGTACTCATGTGATACTCCCCTAGGCTTATCCATGGGGGATGTTGTGAAGAAGCTTGAGAATAAATGGAATAACTCTTCAGCCAACACCAAAGAGCCTTATGAGAAGAAGGCTCCTTAGCTGAAGGAGAAATAAAAAAGGATATTTCTGCATATTATGCTAAAAGAAACCTGATACCTCCAAAAAGGGAGTTGTCTTGGTTAAGAAAAAGGAGGAGGAGGAGGACTAAGAAAACAATAAAGATAAAGAGGATGAAGATTGGCCTGGAATTTAAAGCAGGTTCTTGGTATGCTGTGTAAATTAGTTATATATAGGGATGGTAGTTGCTTATGTTTTGTTTATTTGTTTTCTTCTTAAGGTGTCTCTGATGCAGCTTATATGAAATAATTGTTGCTCTATTAACGGAATACCACTCTGTAATTATAAAAACTTTGCAACTGTTTTGTTGACATTGTGAATGCTTTTAAGTAAATACATTGAATTATTATTGTTTTATTATTAATTATTATTACCAGTGACACATCTGACAGTGATATAATTACCAAAATCTGCAACAGCTCAATAAGAAAATAACAAATGACCCAATTAAGAAGTAGAAAAAAAGTTATGAACATTTCACCAAAAGTGAATTACAAATGGCTAACAAGCATGACAGAATTCTCACGATCACTAGTCATCCAGAAGATACAAATTAAAACCACAATGCAATACACCCACAATTCTAGCTTAATCTAAAAATAAAAACAGAAGGCAACAAATGTTGGAGAGGATATGAAGAGAATGGAACACCTATACATTGTTAGAGGGCTTGTACATACATGACACCACTATGGAAAATTATATGATGATACCATTGGGAAATGAAACCTCATATGATCCAGATACACCACTATTAGGTATATACTCCAAAGAAATAATAAACACAACCTGAGAGATGCATGCTTTCCCATTTTTATTGCAGCACAGTTCACACTAACAAGAAATTATAAACAACCCAAATGCCCAACACAGGAATAATGGATAGATACACACACTAGAGTCAAATGCATCCTTCAAAAACAGTAATGAAAGCATGAAACACCACATGACATGGAAGGACCTGAAAACCATTAGGCTGAGTGAAGTTAGTAATCATAAAAAGACAAGTTTTATATGATTCCACTGCTATAAGGAAAAACTAATTAAAGAAAACTTTACTAAGTATTGAGAGTATGACCCCAGGCCCAATACCCCTTTGGAGGCAGTGTGCTAAACAAATTGTGTTTCTGAAAAGAGTCTGTGTTTCATCAAGATCTATCTCAGGAAGGAATTACTTATTGGGCACCAGAGTCTCTGTGTGGAAGAATCTTGATTTCTTCACGTGTTTAGGAAGCTCCTATAAATTAGGGGTGTTGATTGGGCTTCAAAACTAAGATAAATATTCACTGATAAGCAAAAACTGAAAGGAAATTCTCATAATTCTTAAAAGAACACTAAAATAGCTTGGAACTGTGCAGTAAAACAGCAACAACGAAACTTCATTCTTCATTAAAGATTTTTCTATTTTTCTTCTCATGGGGATATGGGCTACTTACAATTTCCTGCCGTTGTGAACTGTACTGCAATGAACATGGGAAAGCATATGCCTGTCCATGATCTGCCTCTTATTTCTTTGGGATATTTACTGAGCAATGATACAGCTTGGTCATATGGTAAACCTGCAGCCGGTTGTTCTAGGACTCACCAAATCACTTTTCACAGTGATTAAACATATTTACAAGCTCACCAGCAGTGCGTGAGTTTCAGTCTCTCCACAAGCTCTCTGGCATTTGTAGTTGTTTTTATTCTTTTTTAAAATTGGAACATGGTTGTGGCTATCACATAGATGTTTTGAATTGCATTTCCTGGTTGGCAAGTGAATGAAAGCATTTCTACATTTTTTTGTTAGCTATTCAGGTGTTGTCCTTTGTTAATTGTCTATTAAGGGTTTTGATGACATTCTAAGATCATTATTTGTTTTTTTTTTCTTATTATGGTGTTGCAGAATTCTATAGATTTTAGTCATTAGTCCTTTGTCCATTGTGTAATTGCAATTTCATGGGTTATTATTTAACTCTTTTGATGAAATATTTTCATGTACCCGTGTTTTATTTTTATTTTTATTTTGTGGCATCACTGACCCCTGGTGGGAGTAGGAAGCCCAGACTTGCTCCTGGAGAGCTGCTGCTGGGTTGAACCACCAACCCTGTGGGCTGCAGTCCCACACACAACCACTATGCCACCAGGGCTCAGCCCCTGTGTTTTATTTTTAATAGGCTCCAAGCATCCAGTTTGTTTTCCACTCTGTGTGCTTCCCTTGTTATATCTGGAAGTCTGTGGATGCCCTGCACTAGAGTCCTTAGGTTTTCCTCGGTGTTCTCATTGTCGATCCTAACAGCTTTGGGTTTTACATTTAGATCCTCCTTGAGTTCATTTTTGTGCATGGGGTAAGGTATAGGTCCTGATTCGTTCTTTGGCAGATGAATATCTAGTTTCTTCAAAATTATTGATTGAAGAGGTCAAGAAGAACATTATATAGTGATTTTTAATGGATATAGCTTCTTAAAAATATAGCTTGAGTTATTCATTATATAAAGTGGGAGAGTATGTAATTGTTCCATCGAGTTGGCTCTGACCCGTAGTGAAGACACAACAGAACAAAACACTGCCCAGACCCGGGACATCCTCACAAAGGCTCTTCTCCCTGAGTTCCCTGAAGAAACCACCATGCCATTCTTGCTGAAGATCATCCTCTCTGCACTGCGCTTCCCGTTAACAAAAAGGATGCCTTTCTTCTGATTTTCTCTCCTGATACTATCTAAAGTACGTAAGACAAAGTCTTGCCTCTAAGAAGCACTCTGGCCTGACTTATTCTGAGTCTGATTGGTTTGTTGTTTTAGCAGTACATGGTACTACATTTTCTTTCTAATTAGTTTGGATTTAATAAGTGTCATTTCATAGTTCTATCACATCATTTGCTACCACAATCAGTTTTTAAGTAATTTTCTCTACATTGACTCCTTTGCAGCATTTCCCTTTTACCCTACCACTACCACTGTAAACCCCTCCCTCCAAACCCTGTGTTCTACTTGCTGCCCCTATAGGTTTAACAAGCCTGGATTTCACAGACCAAAAGCCAGAAAAGCATATAACACAGTTTCAAGAGGGTGACCTCCATTGACATAACACATCTGAGATACATTCTACTATGAGTGAACGAAAACAAAACAAAATTATACAAACCAAAAATGCAGAAAGTTTGCAAACCAGATCAGGTCCAGCCTACATAATAATAGGAGGATCTACTAACAATATTTTAATTGTTAAGGTCAGATTTATACCTTTGATCTTCTATATTCCTCTCTCTCATACGTTCTGCTTAGTGACCACTTTAATCTCTCAATTTCAGACAGGGGGAGATCTCTGAAGCCTTATTTCCTATGTAGTTCCACCACTACTTATTTCCACTAGTTCCACCAGTGACTCTTAGGATCCCACTATAATTCATAGCTTTATGTACACTGGAATCTCCCACTTTATACCCTGTTACTTATCCCTTCTTTGAGTTCAGATGATGTGAATTCCAATCATTCATTAACTGGTGATGATGTGATTCTGTGGCAGTTATATAATCTCCTGTCAACTTGTGAAGGGATAAGTCTAGCCTGTCATTTGGATCACAGATTGATGACCTCATTTGGAGGCATGAAGGAGATAAATTGCTCACTAAAGGCCAGATTCTCTGTCTGTCTGTTTCATCTCCCTGTGAGACATTCCTGTTGACAAGCCACATGGAGACACACTAATGGAATCAGAGGTCCGGAGCCTGAGGAGCCACACGTATACCCATGCCAGTGCTACGATGCTTCTACCACGACTGTATCCACAAGACTTTCCACCCACTGGTCTGTGCTCTTCTTGCATTCAGCATCAATGTATGTGTTGGGTGAGTGTGGAGAAGAATTTGTAAACTGGACAAATGGACTAATATCAGACTAATGGATTTGATCTGAGCTGGGCTGGAATGTTTGCTTCACATACAACTATTCTTTTATATAAAGCTCTTTCTTTCACACATATGAACACCTCCCTAGATTTGTTTCTCTAGTCTACCTAGAGAAACACAGCTTCTTCTATATGGACTTAGTTCACATCTCACTTAGATGGCTTCTTGTTTGGAGACAAGCCTTTAAGACCCCAGATGTTATTTTTAGCTGATAGCTGGGCACCATCTACATTCTTCACCACATTTTGTTATAGCACCCATATCTGCTGTGTTCCCTTCCTGAGGAAGAATATTGAGCAGGGTCATTTTGTTAGAACTAATTATTTTTAAGGTAGATCTAGGATTTAGTGTAAACCACAAACTCATTCCCAAATCTATGGCTTTTGTTTTCCTTTTTTTGTAACTTGGAATTTAATACATTTGTCATATCATTCCATAGTTCAATCACATCAAACAAAGTTGCACAATTGTTTCACAATCTCAAAACATATTTTCCTTCCTGGCTCCTTGACATCAGCTCCCATTTATCTCACCCACACCCTCCCCCTACCACTGGCCAAACCCTTATTCTATTTGCTTTTCCTATCGGCTCAACATCCCTGGGTTTCTGTGGGAAACTGAGACAGGAAGAGAGTGTTTGCAGGCAAATTCTCTATGATCACAATTAAGAGTCTTGGAGGCATGTTCTTTTGAAGGAAGGTCTTAATGTTCATGAGTTGGAAATAAATTCTAGTCATATTCTCATAAATAATAGTTATCCCCCACATTGACCCCCATAATAGCACCAATTTTAAGATGTTGCTTACAAGCACATGGCTATTATCATATTCTTGAAAATTAACTGTTTGAAGGCTACCTTCCCGAAAGTTGTCTACTAGCTAAAGTGATCAAGCCACCCTAATCGGAGTACAGCCCACTTCTTTTTTATAATAATCATGGATTGCTCTCCTGGAGAAGAGTTCAGGGACACTTGAGTTCAAGTTAGCTCAGAGACAGTCAAGGTTAAGCCTCCATACTAACTCTAGAACACACCCATCTTGTTAGATATGTCCCTTCCTCTCATTTGTAAGCCCATAGAAGATTCCTTTTCAGTTACATGTAAGTCCCTATCACATCCCCTTCCTGTTGTGTGTGCCACAGCATATATCCTTCCTGTTAGGTATATGCCTCTAACATATACCCTTCTTGCCAAGTGCGTGCATAATGTGGCTGACTTGTCCAAGTTTATATGAGCTGATGAGAGAATATATTATGTCTCCCTCTTGTTATATGAGCCGATGAGAGAATACATTAGTTCTTGTTCCTGCCATTGGATGAGAGCCCTTACATGTCTTGTCTGATGTTTCACTCATCCATACAACTGCCATTTGCTTGGGGAGGCTGGGCCCACTTCAGACTTCTTTTACCAATAAACAGAAAAGCAACACAACTAAAAGGGGTGACCCACATCTCCAATACACATCTAAGATACACCATAATGTGAGTAAATATGAGAAAAATAAAACAGAATGTCCATCTCATGATTGCCCAAATAACATATCTCAACATGTATCAACAGGGTGTTGATGTAGAAAGACCTTGTTTGTCTGCCAACCAAGAGCACACCATTCTTGGTACAGCTGTCTTCTGCTTCGTTAGGCACATGAATTTTATGAGTTAAGTCCTAAGGTTTCAAGTGTTTCTGAGATAGAGTCCACTTCACCCCGTGTAGTTCCTGCATGGTGTCTCACCAATGCAGACTCGGGAACATGCCATGTGATCTGAAGATCCAGGATTCAGTGTCCCAAGGTTCCATGGCACCAGATCAAGGTTCCCAGAAATTCCAACATACCCTAGTTAAATGTTGTCCAGATGCTTCATGCCACTAAAGACACATCCCACCTAATATCCCCAATGCATCCTCAGTGACTCCCACCCCCACATAAAGGTCAATCTTATCTCTTCACCCTCCAATAGATATGCACTTATATTCCTACAAACGTGAACCTTCTTTCATCACTCTCTTGTGCTCTCCCTGAGTGGTACTTAGATAAATTGTTTTCAATTTCAGAGGATTAAGAGCGAAAGGGTGAAGTTTAGTTTGTCAATCAGGTCACAGCTTGATGACCTCACTTGAAAGTGCTGAGAGGATGTATAGCTCACTGGAGGTAGGACACATGCTCACTCTCTGGAAGATATTGCAGCTGACAGGACACTTGTGTCTATTACACTAGTGCCCTGAGCCAGGGAAGTCATTTGGAGACCACTGCCAACACTGAGCTGTCTACAATGTCACAGAATCCACAAGATTTCCCACTCACTGGCCTGTATTTTTTCTGTTTTCAGCATTATTACATGTGTTGCATGAGTCTGAAGAGCACTTTATAGAATGATATCGGATATATGGGTTAATGTTGGTCTTATGGACTCGCTCTAGACTGGCCTGGGATTTTTTTTTTTATTTTTTTATTTTGGGGCATCACTGCCCTCAGGTGGTGGGAGTAGGAGGCCCAGCCTTTGCTCCGTGGAGCTGGAATCTAACCTCCATCCCAGTGGGCCGCAGTGCCGTGCACAACCACTACGCCACCGGGGCTCAGCCCCTGGGATGTTTTTTAATGTACTATTACTCTTTATATAAAACTTTTTTCTTATACACAAATGTGTGTCTATGAATTTGTTTCTCTGTGCTACTGAGACTAACAATATCCTCCCATCAGTAAGTCTCATCCTTCTGATAGGCTGCCTCTTTCTTCAGGGGACTTCATCTAAGATCTACATGGTAACCACACAACAGACAGCATTTCCTTCACTCCCTTGACCATTTGATTCCAGTTATTATGAGGGTCCTTGAATTAGTACAGGTAGACTAGAGGAACAAATTTCATACACGTGCATAAGGATATAAAGGTACGGTTTATATATTAGAGAAATAGGACATAAGAAAGCATCTCAATCCAGTCAAGCACAAAGTCAAAAGTCCAATATTAACCCCTATGCCCGAAATCGGTCTATAAAGTCTCCTTCTGACTCATGAAGTCACAGATCAGTGGGTGCAGAGTCCCGGTGCTGGCAGGGGTCTCCACATGGGTCCTCACTTCCAGGGCTCGGGGTCCATCAACAGCAGAAGCAACTCATCGCTGGCAGATGGCCTCTCCAGTTTCAGAGGTCTGGCTCCATCAGGGCAAAGCCGTGTGGTCTCTCTGCCAGCTCCTCCACCTCTCGACACTGCCATCTTGTCTTATAGTGATTCATCGTCTCTGAGACTAACTCCCAACCACTGAGGAAGATAGTTTCTCATCTTCACAAGGGAAATATCCCGAGATTTCCCAGAAGTCTCAAGAGAAAGCCATGCCCACATCGAGGCCTCATTGGCTACTCCATGGCTATCTCCAGATTAACAGACTAGACTCCACCCTTGCATTTCATAAAATTGCACCCTTGCAATCATAAAATTAATATAAGCACATGACTGCCACAGTCCCTCTAGCCAAGTGTCCTACACATTACTTAGAGAGGATGATGAGCACTTAATTGCTATTGGTCTGCCACTTTACCAGACTCCTTGATTCCCACCCAGAATACTAGATGATCTACAAGTATGAGTTTGTGCCCGTTTTACTGCTTGTTCTTACCACAATATACTCATATAATATTTGCCCTTTTGTGTTTGACAGACATCACTCAGAATAATGTCTTTCAGATACCTCCATGTGTTGAAGTGTTTCATGATTTCATCACATTTTTTAAGGAGATGTAGCATTCCATTGTGTGTATGCACCACAGTATTTTTTTATTCACTCTTCTACAGATGGGAATTTAGGCTGTTTCCAGTTTCTTGCTATTGTGAACTGTGCTGCAATGAACATGGGTGTGATAGGTAGGTTTATTGTGTGCCAACCTGGCCAATAGGAACATGTGGGATTAATAAGATTGCAGTTGATTGGAGGGCAAAGAGATAAATGACCTAAAATCCTAGTCTCTCTCTCTCTCTCTCTCTCTCTCTCTCTCTCTCTCTTGCTTTCTGGTTGGACCAACATGCACTGCTTTAGCTTGCTCTCTACCTCATCTTGTGAGCTACACTACCTGTGGGACACCTAATCCATGGATTATGTCACTAGAGCTTGAGGTTCCCTAGAGACCTGATTCGCCATGTCACTGGTATATACATCACTTGAGCTGTGAACAGTGAGATCCTGTCATCTTGCTGACTGTTGATGACCCACTCTGCTGTTTGCTGCCTTTGTCCAGACTGTCTGCATTGCTCTATGGAAGACTTAACTGTCTGATTTCTTGATCTTAGACCCAGAAGCCCTTGTAAGCTGAAGCACTTCTAGTATATTAACTGCTCCACAGAAGTGTGGTGAACTGAGCCCTCTGCTGTGTGGAATAATTGGTTGCTATATTCCTTCATGCTGTAAATATTTATCCTTATAGCTATATATAATCATAAGTGTTCTGGTTTTGTTTCTCTAGAGAACCCTGTCTAACACAATGGGGGAGCAAACATTTGTTTGTGATCTGTTTCTTATTTTCCTTTGTGTTTATGCCCATTAATGGTATTGGTAGATCACATGTTAGTTCAATTGCCATATGTTATAAATATTACCATGTTGCATTCCACAATGGCTCTATGTATTTCTGAGTCCACCAGCAGTATATAAGTGTTCCTACACCTTCCCCAACACTTTTTCTTAGATTTTTAAAATTGGGCTATTTTTATGAGAGTCAGGGGGTATTTCATGGTTGTTAACACTTTCCTGGATAATGAATGACTGAGAGCATTTCCTCACATGCTTATTTGTCATTTAAGTGTCATTTTTTGTGACTCATCATTTTAGGTCCTTTGTCCACTTTCTCAGAAGACTTTTTTTTTTTTACATATTCTAAGTTTGTAAAATTGTGTAGTCTTTAGTAATTAGTTCTTTGTCTGTTATGTGATTAGGAAATATTTTTTGCCAGTCTGTGGAACCTCCTTTTACTCGCTTAATGAAGTATTTTGATGCACAGTGGTTTATTTTTAATAAGTCATAGTCATTATTTTATCTTCTACGGAGTATGATTTCCTTTGCTATTTCTGATAGCCCATGTATTCCCTGCACAAGGGCTCATAGCTTTGTCCAACTTTTTCACTGATACCATTGGGTTTTACATTTAAGTCTTTATATCCACCTTGAGTCTGTTATGTGTCTGGGGTGAGACAAGGGACACATTTCATTCTTTTGCATGTGGATATCCAGCTTTTCCAACACCATTTTTTTAAAGAAGGAATGTGCTTCCCAGTTAATATTTTTGGGGCTTTTTTCAAAACTCAGTTACCTGGAAGATGGTATCCATGTAGAATAACCCACTGTGTGTCCCTGCTGCTGGATCAGAAATGTAAGAGGAGAAACTAATATTGGGAGTCTGGTGCTCATAGTAGATCCAGTGGACTAGAGTGTGTGATGCAGACCTCCCTCTATGATTTTTGCCCACAGAGCAATTCAAGAACACCCTGAAATGTTCTAAGTTCACTGCATGGATAGCAAGGCTCTGCTAATCCCTCACCAGATACAGAAGGATAGCCTCTGTCAGCCCTTTCTGCACCCAAGGTGTGAGACCCACAGGTTCAGTACTTTCCCAAAGTTGCTGTCTAAAGGTGGTCATGATTCTTGGCTTGTGAAAAGCCACCAAGAACTAGCCACAATACCTCAAAGCAGAGTTCCATTCTCTGCTCCTCCATGCTCTGATATTCTCAAGATTTGCATTTCCCTTTCCCAGGCAGGAATGGAGTAATTGCATTGGCCATCCCTTTTCCCCTCTCAACTTCACGAATGCTAGGATGGGTAACCATAGATAATTAGACACTGATTTGCAGCAATTGAAGAGTCACTGAGGTATTTACCCATGACAAAATGCAGAGCCGAGGAGTGCAGCCTGCAAAGCTGTGAAAGAGAGAGCTAGGAGTGATACAGGAGTGCAGCGAGGAGAGAATTCAGATCCAGTTGACCCCAAACCAACTTGGCTAATATGGTCGCACTTCCCTGTGTGATAGCACAGAACAGCCTTGATATCCTACAAAGTGTATTCCTAGCCCACAAGGGCATCGCACAAGCTCATTATTTTAAAATATATATTTTAAAAATGCTTACACTCAGGCCGTGTTCCTTAGGTGACTATAAGCCACCAGTAACCAAGTTCACTAACATATAATTAACGTAAAAAGACAGGCAGAACTATGCTCCCTGGACAGCAGCATAGGATTTTAACATTAAAACAAACAAACAAACAAACAGAGAAATTGCCAAAAGGAGCTGAAATCTACAGTCCAAGTCCCAAATTGTCTCTACAGAGAATCTTTGAAAGGCTATACATAGTGGCCAGACAGTCCAGCACAGGCCCATGCTGATGCTGCAGGTTCAGTCCAGTGACATACCTACACTTGCCAGCCTCAGCCCACACTGCAACCTGCCACCCCATTGCCACCAGCCACTGAACTGCTGCAGCACCTTGCCTACACAGTAGTCTGACTCACTGCCAATGTAGGCCAGAGGTATTCTACCAAACCACCCTTACCTGTCTCACAGTGAAAGAACTCAGGACCCCTCAGTCTCTGGGAAATATGGCACCAAATGACAACCAGACAGCAATGTACCTCAACACCCTCAAAAAGAAAACAAGACAAACAAAACACAGCAGCAGAGGAAATCCTAACTCTAACCTTGCTTGTAGAAGAAACGGACTTTGATCTGTGGCACACAACATAATTTTGAGAATTCTGCTTGGAGTAATACAGGATACAAGTAAAGCATTGCAGGGTAAGAATGCAATGATAGAGGAGATGAAGTCACTGATAGAAGGAATGAAGTTCATGACAAAGAGGATGAAGTTCAAGCACTAAAAGGAAATGTAAGAACTAATCAAAGGGGTGACAGAAAAAAAAAAAACCCAAAATAATGGATGTCACTAATAGACTAGAAGAGACAGAGAGTTGTACCAGCTATCTTGAAGACAATTAGGTAGATGTCAACAAACAGGAAAGACAGTCAATCAAAATAATCAAAGAGGTAGAAGAAAACCTGAGAACAATGACAGATGTTATGAAGAGGGACAATATTTGAATATTGGTCTAGCAAGACAAGACACAAGGAAGAAATCAACAGCCCACTTTAATGATTGAGAATCAGACATTCATACAGGAAGCAGAAGGAACACTAAATAGACTTAATCCCAGGAAGAACTCACCAGGTCACATAGTTAAATTATCTAACTTCAAGGAAAAAAGAGAAAATTTTGAGAGGAGCAATAGAAAAAGGGCAGTCACATATAACAACAGTGCTTAGCTAAGAATATGCTCAGATCTATCAGCAGATATCATGAAGAGGAGGAGAGTGTGGAGTAACATCTTCTGAAAGCAGAAAGAAAAACATTTTCACCCGAGAACTCTCTACCCACCCAAAATATCTATTAAAAGAGACAGTGAGGTAAGAGTCTTCTCAGAAAAAGGAAAAAGAAACCTCAAAGACTATGCCATATGAGACTCAAACCGATGGGAATTCCTTGCCAACTCACTGCAGTCAGAAGAACAACATCCACCAAGTACAAGCAGGAGATCACCATTCAGCACAACTCCATCTAGAAGTCAAAGTGCCAAAAACAATTAACAAGATAACCTTGTTGCATAGGGAAAAGAAGGAAACAATGAAGTTCCCAACATAAGTGCAACACCCTATTATATGGGAGATAGGAAAACACCCAACACAAAAGGTGAGATAACATTAATAAGTCTACACATGGTGATGATAACTCTGAATGACAATGGCCTTTATCCATCTAATCAAAGACAAAGTTTAGCAGACTCACTCAGAAAGCATAAGCCATCAAACTACTTTCTGAAAAAGACACTTCTTAAACTCACAGGGAAAAAAAAGAACAGACTAAGAATAAAGGGCTTGCAGAAATTATAGCCAGCAGACAGCAATTTAAAAGAAAAAAAAAGAGTTTTAATCCCAATCTTTGATAAAATTGACTTCAAGATGCAAACCATAACAAAAGACAAAGATGGGCACTTTATCATTCTCAAAGGATCAGTAGACCACTAACCAGTGAGCATAATAAATAAATACACACCCCACAAGAGACATGCAAAATTCATCAAACTATTCAAAAGATTAAAAAAGAAATAGAAGATTAAACAATCACTGTATGTTGCTTTAATATGCCACTACTAGAGAATGATAGATCATAGGGAAAGAAGCTCAGCAAGAACACTACCTAGATAAACACTACAATTACACAACTAGACCTAACAGACATTGAATATGCTTCCCATCCAGATGAAAAACAAAACAAAACAAAAAACCTCACATTCTTTTCAAGTGCACATGGCTCATTTTTTAAAATAGATCATATGCTGGGACTCAAATCAAGGCTGAGTAAATTCAAACACACCTTGTCACTCAGATGACCTTCTGGGATCACCACAACATAAGACTGCATCTAAACAAAAGAACAATCATAAAAACAAGGGCAAACATTTGAAAGATTTATAATAACCTTTTGCAAAATGAATGGGTCCTAGCCAGATTAGAGAGGAAATAAGAACATTTATTGAAACTAATGAGAATAAAAATACAATGTACCAATCCTCTGGGATACAGCAAAAGCTTGTTAGCAATTAATGCATGTAGAAAAAGGGAAGAGATACGTTTGACTGGTGCACTATCACAAAACTTCCAGCAAGTAGAAGGGTCAAAAGAACAACCCCGCCAATACCAAAGGAAAGAAAAAAAATCAGGGCAGAATTATGTGAGTGGGAGAACAATAGTGCAATGGGGAAAAAAATCAGTGCAGCAAAACACTGATTCTTTGAAAAGGATCCACAGAATCCACAAACCACTGACATCATCAAGGGAAGGAAAAAGCAAACATCAACCAGAATGAGGGATGAAACCAGGGAAATCACAATGGACCTCAAGAAGGTTAAAAGGGTAATCACAAAGTACTGTGAAAGTTTGTATTCTAATGAATTCAATAATGTGGAAGGCATGGGCAAATACTTGGGAAAAACTATCATTCCCTAGATTAACCTAGATAGAATACAGGGTCCTATGAAAGTGCAGCTCATACTTCTCTCCTATTTTTCCACGTGTGCTCTTATTGTAGTCACGTGACCACAGCTGACTGCCTTTGCTACATCCCTTGTGTTCTGGTATGCTGTATTGTCATTCTTACTTGTTTCTAGGAATGTCCTAATTTTCTCTGGACTACTACCCATTTTTTTTTTTGAGAAGTGTGTTTTTGAGTCTCCAAGTGTTTGTCATTGTTTTTTTTGTTCCTTACTTCATAGATTCCTACCATGTTACTTTTGTTAAAAAACATGGTTTGATTGACTTCTGTTTTTGAAATTTCTTAAGCTGTCTTGAGTCCCACTATGTGGTAAATTTTTGAATATGAGCTGTGTGCATGGGAGAATCATTTGCATTTTTGGTTGTTGGTTGGACAGCTCTAAAAATGTCTAGGATATTGAGTTATTTAGTTTTCTTCAGTTCTTCAGTTTCTTTATTGAGTTTCTTACCTGTTGCTGTCAACCTTTGACAATTTATTTCATTTTCCTTTACAGGATAGTGTGTGTGTGTGAAAGAGAAGTTTATTATTGTCTTAGTTTCTCCATTTTATTTGTGATGTTAGAGCTATTGTTTTCACTGTGTTGATTTGGATGGTGTTACACCCTGTCGTGATCTCAATTTTGTGTGCTGCAGTTATTGAGTTTCTGCCCGTAAAGAACTGGAAAGAGTTTTTGTTGTTGTTTTGTTTTTTGGGCATCATTGCCCTCTGGTGGTCGTGGGAGCTACCCAGCGCTGCTCCTGAGAGCCACTGCTGGACTTGAACCGCCAATCCCGTGGGCCGCAGTCCCCCACTCAACCACTTATGCCACTGGAGCTCAGCCCTGGAAAGTATTTTTTGTAATACTTGTTTTGTTTTTATAAATTCTCTGTTTCCTTTCTTTGTCCTTCAATTATGATGAAGAGCTTTGCTGGATAAGGGATTCTTGGATTGCAATTGCTGTCTTTCAACTTGCAGTATAAATTGCTCAGGTTCCTTCTTTCCTGCAAGTTCTCCACAGAGAAGTTTCAACTCGATTTTATTTGTTTACTTTTATATGTGACTGATTTTTTTCTTTCTTTCCCTGCTCTCATGATTCTATCCTTCTACTTGAAATAGGCTAAATGGATTACCATATGTCTTGATGTGTGTGTGTGTGTGTGTGTGTGTGTGTGTGTGTTTGGTGTCGGTGGTGGTGGGTGTTTAATATTCTCTCGGCTTCCTGAATGGTTATAATCTCCTTTTTGTATCATTTTGTATTCACTTCCAAGAATTTCCTATTTTTTATTAAATAATTTTAATGGGGGTTCTTACATTTCTTATCACAATCCATACATTCATCCATTGTGTCAAGTATATTTGCATATATACTGCCATCCTTATATTCATTTTATTTCTCCTTGAACCCTTGATATCAGCTCCTCATCCCCCCTCTGTCCCTCTCCTGCCCATCCTCACTCATGAACCCTTGATAAGTTATACATTATTATTTTCATATCATGTCACCCTCTGTCGCTGTTCACCTATTTTTCTATTGCTTGTCCCCTAGGAGGAGATTATATGTTGATTCTTGTGGTCAATTTCTGCTTACTATTTTGACTGTAGACTTATTTTTTTTCCTGTTCAGGCAACCCAATGATTTGATTATTGTTTTACTTCATGGAATCCCGCATCATTCTGAGGCTTTCCCCAGATTCTTTTGCAGTTTTAATTGTTTCTTTTGTTTGCTGAATTCTGCCAAGCTGTCTTTGACACTATTGACTTGGTTTTCCATTTCTTCCATTCTATTGTTGAGATCATTCCTTTTTCCTCTATTTTCTTCTATTTCATTCCTTATCTCCTGTATTTCCTTTTGGCGTGAGGATTCTAGTATCTCTGTGTTTTCCTTAGTTCTCAGGATTGAAATCTTACTTTCTTGTATGGCCCTAAACAATATGCTCATGCTTTTTTTCTCTGGGTGCTCAGGGGCTGCTTCTTCTGTGCAATCCCTTGGGTTTGGGTCCTCTTCAGTAATTTACTTGTTACTCTAAATTTTTTATGGTAGCTACTGGTGTTGACTGTTGTTCATATCACATCATATTGAGCTGAAGGTGGTGCTTAATGTTCTGGGAGGTTCAGGGGTAAGGGACCGGCCCTTTAGATTAGGGGAGGATGAGATAGATTCTGGAAAACTCATTGTGTGTAGATGAGGAGGAAGTGTTACTCGGATGAGTAGGAGGATTAGTGCATTCCTGTTAGGAGTAGCTTTTAAGTGTGGTGTTAATAATGGGAAACCTTCTGTTAAGTACAGCAACGTTCACTGAATTGAAAAAGAAGGCCAGGAGAGATCTGATTTTACTTGGTAAGTTAAAGGAGAGTATGTTACTGAGGTGGAGGGAATAGGTTCTAGAGGTTATGGTGGTTAAGGTAAGGGATGGATAAGTTGACGCTAACAGAGTTCTTTATTGACTTAGCTTATTATGTAGGGAGAGTACAATCCTTATGTTATTGTGCTTATAACAGTAAATTTCTGAACAATTCAAAAATACACAATCCTCACTGTGGACCCAGAGTGTAAATGGGCAATTACAGTGGATACCCAAGAGAAGAGTGCCTTCCTATCAGAGGGACATCTAGCTAAGAAACGTGGGCCTGGATTCCATAGGCTAACTGGCCACAGTGAATCCCAGAAATGACAGGTTTTCTTTTCAGAGGTAGTATAAGGTAAGGAGTTTTGTGTTTCCTTTCTAAAAGGAAAAGAAAAACAAATCTGAAAACCTTACAGAGCCTGCTGTGCTTTGTGCTCCAGCCACACCTCTATCTCCCTGGTAGTGGATTCCTCTCCAACTAACTAGGGCTCTCTATCTGTAGAGTGCAGTCATCAGGGGAGGAAGCTGGGACTTATTAAGGCTTATCCACAATGCAACCTCCACTCCACACACTGCCCAGGATTTCAGTATCCAAAGCTTCCAGGAGCTCAATTGGATGTTAGGGAATGCCCCCAAGGGGTACACTGTCTTTGACTGCCTCCACACACTGGTGAGCCATCCTACGTAGAGGGGGTGTACAGAAGCTGGGAAGTGCCATCCCATAGACAGGGGAGGAAAAGTGAGGACATGTGCTGGGAAAGGGAATGCATGCATAATGAGCACAGTTGGGCTCTCCATGAGAGAAGTGACAAAAGAACCCTGGGTGTTTCAAGGCCCACTCTCATATCCCAGTCCTCCGTGTGAGCCTACTCACCCATTAATCTGACAATCGCACGGCAAGCTTTTCAAGTGCGAAATCCTACATCAGGGCCATCATCCAGGAAGTCCTCCTGATTTCCCCTTCAGTGACTCCTTTGCACTGTTCTCTGTAGAGTTTGTGCTACATGGCCATTCTTCTCTGCTGGCATTCTAACTTCTCCCCAGTACTTTCAATATTCTTCTCCAGCACCACAATTCAAATGCATAAATTCTTCTATGGTATTTTAAATTTATTTTGCAACTTTTCTATCATATTATTCAAAAGGGATTATCTTGGCTTGTGTTAAGAGTATCTTAGTCCTCAAAGTGTCAAAAGTATCTTAGTCCTTGATCTTCAAAACTCTAAAGTGATTCTGTGCAGTTTAACTAATACAACAAATCTTTTTTCTATTTTTATTATCAAATCACTTTATTGGTGACTTGCACAACTCTTATCAAAGTCCACATATACATCTATTGTGTCAAAAACGTTTTTATATTTGTTTCCCTCATCATTCTCAAAACACTTGCTTTCTACTTGAGCCCCTGGTTGTGTCATCTGCAAACCACACGTTAATAAGACTTCCTCTGATCCTGATGTCATAATCTTCATCATATAATCCAGTTTTTCTTTGATTTACTCAATAAACACATTGAAGGCAGGGAACAACCTTGATGCACACCTTTCCTGATTTTAAATTATGCAGTATTTCCTTGTTCCCACAACAGGCTCTTGATCCATGTACAAGTTCCTCATAATCACAAGGAAATTTTCTGGGATTCCCATTTGAATTTGTCTGGGTGACTAGAGAAACAAATCCAGAGACACCCTTATGTGTGTAAGAGAAAGATTTAAATCCAAGAGTAATTGTATGTTAAGAAAATAACCTTGCCCAAACTTATATAAGTTTGATATTAGCCCATAAGTCCAATATTGGTCCATGTGTCCAATCTCCTACAGATTCACACAACACATGCAATGATGCCAAAAGCAGGAAAACCACAGGTCAGTGGGTGAAAAGTCTTGTGGAAGCATCTCATCACTGGCTTGGCTTGGCTCTCCACATGACTCCTCCAGCTCCAGGTCTCTGGCTGCTACCAGCATAGCTTCATGTGACTTGTTAGCAGAATGTGAAGCAGAGATAATGTGTGTTCCACATCCAAGGTGTAAGAAAGAAGTTCTCAGAACCCTCAGGAGAAGGCCATGTTTACATAGAGACATCATTGCCTATGACCTGATTGACAGGCTAGAATATACCACTTTGCTCAAGTTGATAGGTGATTATGTAACTGCCACACCATTCTTCTCAAGGTTATCCACAATTTATTTTGGACTTCAGAATTGAATGCAAGACAAATACGTATTTTTTCTGGTATTCTCTTATTTGAGCCACGATGCATCTGACATCAGTAATGATACTCCTTGTTCCTCTTCTGCATAAGACCTGAACTTCTGCCAGTTCCCTGTCTATATACTCCTGCAAATGTTGGATGGTTTCAAGCAACATGTCACTTATATATGATATCAATGATATTATTCAGTAGTTTCAGCCTTCTTTTGGATCATCCTTCTTTGGAAAGGGCACAAATAAGTCTTTTACAGACAGCTGGCCAAATAGCAGTCTTGCTAATTCCTGGCATAGAAGAGTAAGGTCTTCCAGTGCTTCTTCAGCTTTCTGAAACATATCAATGGGTATTTCATCAATTCCTGGAGCCTTGATTTGGCTAGTGTATTTTGAACTTCTTTCAGCACCATTGGTTCTTGATCATAGGCTAACTCCTATAATTGTGGACTGTAGACTTTTGATACAGTGACACTCTGTATTCCTTCCAGGTCTTCTTGATGCTCCCTGCATAATTCAATATTTTCCCATAGAATGAGCCATAAAAGGAAATAAAGTTCTGATGCATGCAACAACATGAATGTACCATTAATTCGAAAACATTATCCTGAGTGAAAATGTGTCAGAAAAGGAAAGAAATGATTCCACTTCCTTGAAATGTGTAGAAACAACAAATATTTAGATACCAAAGGTTTTTTTAATTATGAATATTACAATGGGTGGCCAAGTGGTAAGAAAAGGAATATACCATGCTGAGATTCTGTAAACATTTATGCAAAAATTTGGGTGTGTTTAGAGGTGATGACGGAATATGTGATGAAGATAATCTGGATAAAGATTTGTTGGCACATTTATAGAGTTTATTTTTTAAACATACATTTTAAACACACAAAATGACCACAATATGAGTTGCACTGCATGTGGCTAAGTACAGATTCCACAAAATTCTCACTATGGTGAACTCTAGCTCTGTCACATAGAATTTCTAAATACAGCAACAAAAGACTGCACTCATACGACTCATTGGTAAGTGCAGAGTTCCACAGAGATACACAAAGAAGGGTATTTTTTCAGAAACCAGTTCTGTAAAAGAGTATTTTAATATATGTCATCAAATAACTGACACTACATACAGCACACAGTTAAACATAAGGATGAACAGATACATCAGTAACATAATTGATTCATGTATTTAGCTCTGTTCAAGTCAAAGAAACAACAAATGTCACCTGACAAAGAAAACACTGCAGACACAACTATACAGTAGTTTTCACAGAAGTCACAACAGTGAGTCATTCAGTCACCTTATTTGGTTAAAGTACTGTGGCACAGCTCACTAATAAAACTATATATGTTACAAGACTGATAAACTTAGTGTTCTTTAATGTATGCACTAGAATGGTTCATGCATATATCTAACTTGTAAACAGATATTTACAACATATGCTATGAAGCAAGTTATATATGCAGCACACAATGCTTTACTTGGTGTTTCTGGGTTACCACTATATAAGAAATTAATGTGTTCTCTTCAGTTAAACACAAATTAATTACAGTGTTCACTAAGCAAACACGCACAGTGACACAGATATATCAATAGAGAACCGTCCATTTACCAGCCCTGTGAAACAGTTTTAATTGTGTCATTAAGAAAACTACTGGTGGCATGGTGGAATAAAAATTTGGCTCTAAGCTGCTAGGTCAGTGATTCAAACCCATTAGTTGCTACTTGGGAGAAAGATGAATGTGTCTGCTCCCCCAATGATTCACAGTCCTAGAAACCGATAGTGTAACTCTCAGGAGGGAATGACTGGATGGCAGTGGGCTTATTTTTGTTAGCAAGCTACAAAATCCCTCACACACTGCTATGACTACTTTAAGGAAAATTGGTGGTGAAGTAGTTAAGCACTAGCCCACAAACAGAAATTTTGTTGTTTGAACCCACCGATGGCTTCATTGTAGAAACTATTTGGCAGCTTGATTCTGCAGAGTATTGTTTTGGAGTCTGAATGGGACAGTTCTACTCTGTTCCTGTAGATTCTCTACGATAAGGTGACCAGATGTCCCGCTTGTTAACAATTTACCAATGTCCCATGGTGTTTTAAAATTAAAATAAGTATATTACAATATTATTTTTGCATTCTATGATAATTTTTGTGGCTCCATATAGACCAAAATTTTGGGCGGCCATCACTGCCTTCTGATGGGAGTAGGCGGCCCAGACTTGCTCCTGGAGAGCTGCTGCTGGATTTGAACCACCAGTCCAGTGGGCCGCAGTCCCACACATAACCACTACGCCACTGGGGCTCAGCCCCAATAGACCAAATTTTTAATCAAGAAACTCACCCCTACCCCCTGGTCAATGGTGTCCTGCTTAAAATCTAGTCACTTTACTCTAGGAGTTGAACTGAACTCCATCCCATGACAATGAGTTTAGTTTTTGTGTTTTGCTTTCAAGAGTACCAAATATATAAGTAAATCACTATTGTGCATCTAACGTGTTTAAAAAAATAATTTCAAATTACGTTCCTAATCAGATTGCATCTTGTGCGAGAACAGATACAGATGGTGTTTCACAACGATCCTCATAGTGAGCCATTCCTGTTTCTGGCTCTGTGAAACGACACATATCATGAAACAAATTGCATCTCACCACACAATGCTAAATACACATATAGCAGTAGAGTCTATCATTACTCCGAATCTCTGTTAACACAGACTTACAACACTAGTGACTAGGCTAGCCAAAGACATACTGCTAAACAGTACATGTATGACTCACAGAGATATAATTAAGATGGCCCATTCAGCTCCCCTGAACACAGGGTTTCAGCACAACAGGTTATTCATAGCTAGAGATGGTGCTTCACAAGGTTACCACAGTTGCAGTTGTTGTAAAGTGCTATCAGGTGGGCTCCCACCCAGAGCAAATGAAACATGGTGTTTTGCATCATCCCCACAATTGTTCCTATGCTGAGCCCAGTGTTTCAGCCACCATGTCAATCTGCTGTGTTGAAGGTCTTCCTCTTTCCCACCTCCCCTCCACCTTGCCAAGTACGATGCCCTCCTCTAGCGATTGGTCGCCCTAGACTACATGTTCAAAGTACACGTAGCATGCTTACCTCTAAGGGTCATTCTGGCTGTCCTGCTTCTGAGACAGAATTGCTTGTTCTTTTGTCCATGGTACTGTCAGCATTCTTCACCTTGACCAGCAGGCACATGCGCAAATTCTTCTTCAGTCTACTTTACTTGCTCTCCAACTTTCACATGCATAGGCGAGCAAGGATAATACCCTGGGCCTCCAGATTCCTTAGGCCTCAAACCTAAACAGAGGGCTGAGTGGCTTAAAGAAAAAAGGAGGAAAGTGAAATTGAAATGGACTTGTAGTCTTGTGACAAACAAGTTCACTCCAAATAATAACACACACCACAAAATACCATGGCTTGGTCTCCTGTCACCATTTTGCTTTCCAGTTGCCTGCCAGTGACCCTGAGTCACAGCAATTTTGACCCCTGAAGCTAATAATTGAAGCCACAACCCTCTTGAGATTTTGTCCCTCAAAGTTGCTTCCAGAGTCAAAGTCTTGGTGGCCCCCACAGAAGACCTTCCAAAGCCTCAGGTCCTTGAGTTTACTAAATTATCAAATGGGTTAGTGACTGCTTCCCTGGAAAACTGCCCTGCATCCAGAACTGGCTTGTTTGTTAAAATAGGCAGTATATATGAGGACTGCAGCAATTTGGGGGCCTCTCCATTGCAACGTCTTCCATCTACATTGACTACAAAAGGGACTTCATCTTTCAAGATAATCCATGGAATTGAAGCCAGGTCTGGTAAATTGAGTGTGTCTGCTACGAGAGAACACATGGCCGACCCTGTGGAATGCATGCAGGATGCTGTTGATATTATAATGGAATTGCTGCACAATGTCACAACAGCCCTGGAACGTCAGTATTGGGAAGTAGCTGCCCTTTAATCTCAGCTGAAAAGCAACAAAGCTGTGGTTTTTCAGAATCCGCAGGTGTGCATCATGGAAAATTTGCATGCTGCAGCTTAAAAGAATGCCTTGGCTAATCCTTTGTATTGCCCTGATTTTAGGATTGAAAAAAGTGATATCAGAAGAGTTGCATTACTATGTCCAGAGCAATTTTATGAATGCAAGAATGGCTTTGATTGGACATTGTGTGAGTCACCCTGTTCTAAAGCAAGTTGCCGAACAGTTTCTCAATGTGTGAGGCGGACTCGGTTTGTCTGGTGCAAAGTCCATCCACCATGGAGTTGAAATTTGAGAACAAAATGGAGACAGACATGCTGGTGTTGTAGCAGGAAATGCTGCCATAGGACATGCAGAAGCCAATGTATTCAGTGTTCTCCAGCATGTGCTCAGGGCTGGGTCACATGTCAAGAGCGACAGCAGTGCCACCAACTGTATTCCAGGCTGCTGCCAAAGGGATTCACCAGCCATTTGATATTTCTGCTTTTAATACCAGTTTTTCAGATTCCGAACTCTCTGGGATTTACACCGTCTCATAGGCTACAGTTGCTGAAGTTGTTATCAAGACTGCCTATGAGCAAGTGAAAACAATCGCTCAGGGAAGCCTTTCTGATACAGTTCTCCAAGCGGCAAAGAACATGCCCAAAGCTGCATACTTAATGTTAGTGGAGTCTTCAGAGGGTTTCCTGAATGAAGTGACATTCCAGGCTTTAGTTGCTGGTTCCTAAGTGCCACCAACCATAATCTTTCAGCAGGTTGGCTCAGTGACTGCCACTGATGTCACAAATGCTGTGGTGAAGTTTGTTTCTGGCAAAAAGTCAATGACCACAAGTGGAAATTTGCAGTATTCACCTTTTGTTGATGAGTTATAGATACTGAAATACTAAACATTTTCTTGGGTCATAGAAGTAAACATATGAAAGTAAAAAGTTGTCTAAGCTAACATCTTTTTTTTTGTTTTCTTCTTTCAATAACCTGAAATATCTTTGAAGCATGAATGTGGGTAACTATTCACAACTAACGTAAAGTCAATAAAATATTCTAATTTAAAAAAAGGAAATACCATGGCTTAACTCAGGCATACCTTAGTCCTCAAAGTAACCTCCCTGCTTTCCAAGATGTCTTCTGCAGTAGATTTACACAGTACAATGGTTCATCATATTTCACTAAACAAGTTAAAACCCACTTCACAAAACAGCAATCCATAAAACACATTGCCAGATTGGGTCATTTATTCATAGCTTGGTAAATGCAACATTTTCTCATATATTACTAACACACTGTATTATCCCCATATTGCAAAGGACAGTGTAAAACAATGACATAAGAGGACATCATTCACAACTATAGCTTTGCTAAATGCAAATCATCAAAATATGGTCATGCCTAAGCTATACCATGTATAATAGCTTATAAACATGGCGTCACAGAAAGACATTGCAGGAGTATTTTAACATATATCCTAAGAAACCTGCACCTCCAGCAGACATTGCTAAAGCAGTGTTTCGCAGAGAAATACCAAATGCTGTTAAATAGAGAATCAACACATTTTGTAAAAGCTACACCACATTTCATTCACTGCTAAATATTATGTTCCAGAGAGACAGCACTTACAGGAGGACCTCCTTCAGTTATCTGGCTCTGTTTAAAACAGTTTTGCAATACATCATTAAACAGGAAATACATGCAATGCAAGCACATACTTAGGATTTCATGTTGGTGCTAGATGTGTTATGTAAACTACAATTTCAGTAACCTACAATGTTTTAACAGATATCACTATACTTTGTATTACAAAACCATTGATGGAGTTAAGTTCTTTGTGTACATATACAGATCTGTTCTACACAGAGATTCAACATTACCCCTGAACAAACCACACAGACAACACACAAAACTAAATATACAGTTTTAGAGGCATCTCAGATTGAGTTAAACACATTTCTGAATAACAGAGTGCTACATCTGTCACTAAACAAACTCTCTAAGCTCTGCACCTGATTAAAGACAGTTGTTCACAAAGCTGTCAATAAAGGGAGCCTTTCATGCGGCTAGCTCTGTTAAAAACTGAGTTTCCAAAACAATTAATTAATTAAGCTAATTACACAATCACTACAGAGATATCCACAGTCACAAAGTTGTGAATAGAGTAAGCTAATCATTCACCTAACTTGAAAACATCAATTGTCTTTCCAAGTCAAACCATGGTCACTGAGTAGAATCTGCCACGTAGTGACCCTACATAGGTTTTCCAAGACTACTGATCTCTACAAGAAAAGACCTGATCTTTCTCCTGAGGAGCAGCCGGTGGCTTTGAACTGTTGGCTTTTCAGTTAACAATCACAGTACCAACAAAACAACATCCTCCAGAAAGACAATGTTTTTCATTATGGTATTGCTAGGTTGAGGAATTTACACACCTAACACACGTTCTCTCCGTCTCTCTCTGTCTCTGTATCTCTCTGTGTCTCTCACCAGAACATTCCCCACAATGTGCTAAGTGCTAGTCCTCTTTGAACAACCTATACAATGTTTTTCACAGACCTGTCATACTAAATATAATGTCATTAACTCTATGATACACGCTGAAACCCCTTTTCAGTGATATCCCTAGGGTGGGTAATTTATAGATGGTTAAAAGTTCTTTATGCTGACATGTAAGTTGCACTGACTGAATTACAATCTTTAATCTTCGTCAATGAGTGCTTCCGTGAATGTCTCCAAATATTAACATTGTTGCTGGTAGTTCCCACTAGATATTTCTGACTTATAACAACCCTATATACAGCAAAACACTGTTGAGTCCTAAACCATTCTCACAATCATTGCTACTTTTGGGATGATTGTTATAGTCACTGTATCAATCTGTATTTTTGAAGTTCTTCCTCTACTTGATGCCTACCTACCCAGGATCATGACCTTCTCAAAATACTTTTCCCTACTAATTACATATCAAAAATCATTGAGAAAAAGATGCAAAGTACAAAGTCTTGCCATCCTTACTTCTAAAGAAAATGATGGTTGTACCATCCAAGACCAATTATTCACAAACACCGCCATTCAGATGCGTGTGTCTCTTCCCTGGTCTTCTCTACTTATTGTCCAGCTTTTGTATACAGGTGAGCCTATGGAAACATCAGCAGGTGAGTCAAGAACACTTTACTTATCATTTGCTCTTTACCATCTAAAAGAAATTTTTGCAGAATTTCCCAATGAACTATATCACTGATTTCTTGACTACTGTTTGCATGGGCATTGATACTGGACCCGCTATTTTAAAATCCTCAATAACTACTATCTTTTTTCCATTTATCATGCTGTTGTTTATTGGTCTAGTTGTACTTTTGTTTTCTTTACCTTAGGCTGTAATTTATTGACAATTGTAATTTGAGCTGAAGCACAGTCTTGGATCTTCATCAATGAAAACTTCAAAACCACTTCAATGAATAGTTCACATCAATGTATACTTCAAATCCACTTCACCACATGTCACAAGTTCATAATGAGCCTTCCTCTGATTCTATCATCATGCTTTTTAAAGATTAAATGCTTTATTGGAGGTTCTTACATCTCTTATCACAATCCATCTTTTCATCCATGTATCAAGTACATTTATACATATGTCGCCATCATCATTTTCAAAGCATTTTCCTTCTATTTGAAACCTGTGTTATCAGCTCCTCAATTTCTCCCTTTCCCTCTCACATGAGTCCTTGATAAATTATAGGCTATTATTTTCATATTTTACATTCTCTTCTGTCACCATTCTCTCACTTTTCTGTTGTTTGTCCCTCAGGAAGGGGGTTATATGTTGATGTCCGTAATTGATTCTCCCTTTCTCCCCCACCTTTCCCTTTTACTCCTGGTATTTCTATTATCATTATAGATTCTGAGAGGTTTATCTATCCTGAATGCATCGTGTTGCAGTCTCTTATCTGTAGTAGTGTACATGTTCTGATTTAATCCGATTTGTAAGGTAGAATTAAGGTCATGATAGTGGGGGGGGGGCATTATATGACCTTACTGTTAGGGTAAGTCCAATTGTTTACAGATGGGCTTGGATGTCCATTACTTGACCCCCTACTCCCATTCACATTGGTATGATTTTGTTCTGAATCAAAGATGCCTGATACCCTATCCCATTGACACCTCATGATCAAACAGGCTGGTGTGATTCTTCTATGTGGGCTTTGTTGCTTCTAGGCTAGATGGACACTTGTTTGTCTTCCATCCTTTAAGACCTCATATGTTTTATTTTTCAAGAACTAGACACAATCAGCTTACTTCACCACCTTTGCTTATCCACCCACTTTGTCTTCAGCAATAGTAGGTAAGGTGAGCATCACAGAACGCTGGATTATTAGAACAAACTGTTCTTGTGTTGAGGGAGTACTTGAATCGAGGCCCAATGCCCATCTGCTACCTTACTTCTTAACATATGAACATACATACATTGATCTATTTTCCTTTCATTATATATAAATAATTTTACATTTGTATATACCTGTATTTAGGCCTCTATAAATGTCTTTTGCCTCCTGGTTCTTTCTCCTATTTCCATTTACTTTCCTCTTTTCCCACCATCATGTTCATCCTTCATTTGGGGTTAGTAAATCTTCACTGTTACATTTCCCTTTATTAAACCTCACTAGGTATTGTACATCCTTCCTTCCATTGATTTTAGTTCACTTCTTGTTCCTTATCCCTTAGTTGGCTGCCACCATCCTCTTCCTTTCTCCCTCCCACCCTTCACCCATATCCCCCAGAACTGTCCGTTCTGTTGGTTTTGTCTCCCAATTCTTTATCCTGCATCTAGAGAGACATACAGAGCTGTTAATAAGTCATGCTCTTTTTTGTATTGTTTTGCCTTTTGGAATTTCTGCTCAGCATAATACCACTTAGTTTGATTAAAAAGTTTAATCCTACAACATTAAACACTACAACATGCAAATCACACCATTTCACAATCATATCAATCGAATAACTCATATTATGCAGCTAGAATGTTAAAGTGTTTCAGTATGTGTTTCTATCCATCTCTGTGAAAGGAATCAGGTATCAGGCATCAAAGAACAAAAATCATGTCATTATATGTCCACCATCCTAGTATGATCATGGAAGACTAATGGGCGCAGAGGCAAACATGGAGGAGAAAGCTAATGGTGCCTAACTACTTAATAATAAAGCATCTGGGGTCTTAAAAGCTTGAAGGTAAACAACAGTCAGCTAGCACAGAGGCATCAAAGCCCACATGAAAGAAGCACACCAGTCCTAGTGATCACAAGGGGTCCACGGGAGCAGGTATCAAGCACCAAGAAACAAGAATCACATCGTTATGAATAAGAGGGAGTGCAGGGTGGGGACCTATGATCCATTTGGGGGCAATTGGACATCCCCTTAAGAAAGGTAGTGGGGAGGAGATGGGTCAGTCAAGGTGCAGTGAAGTAAAGATGAAACATGCAACTTACCTCTAGTTATTAAAGGTTTCCTCACCCCAACTGTCATGGTCCCAATTCTACCCTACAAATCCAGCTAGACTGGAAGAGGTACACAGGTAGAGATGGGAACAGGTAGCACAGGGAACCCAGGACACATGAACCCCTCAGGACCAGCAGTGGGAGTGGAGATTCCAGAAGTTGGGGTAGAGAGTGGGGAACCAATTACGAGGATCTATATATTGTCTTCTATCTGGAGGATGGACAGTTGAGTGGCAGATGAGGGGAGACATTGGGCAGTGTGAGATATGACAAAATAATAATCATTTATAAAATATCAAGGGTTGGTGGGGGCTGAGAGGATGGGAGGGGAAGGATGAAAAGCTGATGTCAAGGTCTCAGGTGGAAAAGCAATCGGTTTGAGAATGACGAGAGAAGACGGCGTACGAAGGCGCGTGGCACAGTATATGCATGTATGGATTGTGATAAGCGATGTATGAGCCCCCAGTAAAATGATTTCATAATTAAAAAGAAGAAGCTGCCACCAACAACCATTAATAAATGGAGCATAGGATACAAAAAAAGTGTTATCTTGCAGAAATGTTATTAGAATGAGTTCCTCACCCATCCAACTCTGTTAAACACCAAAAATCAGAATGAAAATAAAAACAAAAACCAACAGTCATTGCCATTGAGCTGTTTCCAACTCCTAGTAACACTGTGATGTAGAATAGACCTGCCACAAACCAGACAGTCCTCATAGAAATGACCGCTATGTCCTTCTCTGGCTAAATGACTGATGGATTGGCAACCAAGGCTTTAGCTAGTGTGCCAGCAGAATTCCATCTGTTAGACATAGTTTTCAGATATATATATATACACACATATATATACATATATATCACTGAAGAAATTGAAAATACACTGAATAATGCTGTATTTTTTAAAAAGCCATGTCTTTTCAGAAATGCCTCTGGAGGGAGTAACTCATTTACCAATTGATAAATAAACACTCGCTCATATACCATTATATGTTGTAAAGAGAATGCTATCAGTGCAGGAAGCTACAACTAATTATAATACGGAGTTAAAATGCATCATTAAACAGACCACACCATGTACATACGACACATTGATGAACACTGTCTCATAGAGAGATCATTACAGTGTGACTCCATCTACTCTTACACTGCTATATGTCATGATTCACAGATACATGACTAGAGTCTCTTAACTTTGTTACGGAATTCCAACATATATCACTAAACATACTATACATATACCACAGAGTATTAAAATGTTTAAAATATTTAACTAGAATAGATCATTCATATACTTTACTCTCAAGTAGTTTCAACATTGTTATTATTTTAATCCACATGTTTTAATATGTTTAAACACAGCTTCACAAAGGTTTATAAGGATGAGTACTTCATGCACTTAGATTTTAAATTTTATCAATAAGAAGTTTTTGTATTCACCATATAGTATATAACACTCAAAGTTTCACAGAAACAACTGTGAAAATTAGTCATTGGTCACCTAGATTTGTTAATGCCACTGAACAAATTAGATTTACAACACATAATGTGAAACACAGTCTTATGTGTGTATCTACATGTACATATGTTTACATAGCTTATAAAACAGAGTTTCAACTTATGTAATGAAATCATCTAAACAGTGCTTCAGAAAGAATTTCTGGAAAACATGATGATGCTTTATGTCACCAGAGAAACAACTACAGGCTCCACATATGACTAAAGTTAATATGTCTCAAAAATATGAGCATAGGGAATAATTTCACAGCCAGTTCTGCAAAAGCAGGGTTTAAACATATTTAATCAAAAATAGCAAAAAGAAAAAAAAACTTCACGTGCCACACGCACATCTGACCATAATGCTTCTTTGAGATACTAGCAGAGTTTCTCAACATCCCTAGTTCTCGTTATAGTGTATGCTATCTACAACATATTATAATACTTGTATTACTTATTTAATAACTCTGTTAAATACAGAATTGCACTGCATATCACTAAGCACACTACAACAAGCAATATAAGGTGCACCATACTTAAAACTATTGTTGTTTGATAAATAATCTGAAGGAGAATATAAAAGGACCAACAGTCTGGGGTAATATGAGAGAGAGGGAGACAGGGGAAAGGAAGTAGATGTTAAGAAACCCAGGGACAAGAGAACAACAAGTTATCTAAAATCAATGACAAGGAGTGTGTAGGATGCCTTGATCAAGTGCAGTATAACCATGAGATATTACTGAAAATGAAAGCTGAACATGATAATGGGACAAGAAGAAAATAAAAGGAAATAGAGGAAAAAACTAGGAATTTGGGGGCATTTATAGAGCTTGAAATAGAGGTAAGTACATGCATAAATATATTTATATATGACAATAGGTAAATAAACCTACATACATATATTTATAACTTTAGTATTATGGCAGCAGATGGACAGTTTGTTCTAATAACTGGCATTCCAACTGGTATCTCAGAGTATCACTGAAGACAAAATGGGTGCATAAACAAAGGTGATGAGGAAAGTTGATGATGTTCACCTATCAAAAGATAAAGTGTCTGGGATTTTAAAGACTTGAAGATAAACAAGTGGCCATCTAGCTTACAAACATCAAAGCCCACATGGAAGAAGCACACCAGCCTGTGTGATCATGAGGTGTCTATAGGATAAGGTATCAGGCATCAAAGATCTAGAACAAAAAATCATATCATTATGAATGAATGGGAGTGCAGAATAGAGACCCAAATTCCATCTATAGGAAAGTGGACACCCCGTTAAAGAAGGGTGGTGGGGAGTAGACAAGCCAGTCAGGGTGCAATACAGCACCATTGAAACTAGTTATTTAATGCTTCCTTCCCCCTACTATTGTGATCTCAGTTCTAATGTACAAATCTGGCTAGACCCAAGCACAAATCTGGCTAGACCCAAGCATATACTTGGGTACAGATAAGAGCTGGAAACACAGGCAATTGAGGAGAGATAACCCCCTAAGGACTAATATTGAGAATAGTGATATTAGGAGGAGGAGGGGAAGGTGGGGAGAGAAGGGGGGAACTGATCACAATGATCTACATACAAATTCCTCCCTTGGGGATGGACAACAGAAAAATGTGTCAAGGGAGATGTCATTCAGTGTAAGACATGAAAAAATAATAATAATTTATAAATTATCAAGGGTTCATGAGGGAGGGAGAGTGTAAGAGGGAGGAAAAATGAGAAACTGATACCAAGGGCTCAAGTAGAAAGAAAATGTTTTGAAAACAAGGGTGGCAAGAAAATGTATGAATGTGCTTGACACAATGTATCACAATCATACATTGTGATAAAGTTGTATGAGCCCCCATATATTAAAATTATTTTTCTTTGAACTTATTGTTACAGTCACTGTGTCATACCACTGTTAAAGGATGATCTCTTTTTCATTGATTCTCTACATTTCCAAGCATGCTGTCCTTGTCTGAGGTTTGATTTTCCTGTAAATATGTCTAAAGATGAGTTCTTACCATCCTCACTTCTAAGGAGCACTTTGGCTGTGCTTCTTCCAAGATAGATTTGTTTGTTCTCCTGGCATCCCATTATATAGTATATATTCTTTGCCATTATACACTATCATATATAAACAATAGATTATTTCCCAAAACTAATCCCTTTAAAGATTGTCTTATTTTTCTACCTACATTGATCTCTGCTAATGATTGGGATTTGTCAACTACCAAATAGGAATTGGTAGTTGTGAGTGAGTACTAATTCATACCATTGTACCTTTAATTATCCCCATAAACTTTATGTTTTTATAATGAGTGGAGGCTAACTCCAGGCAACAGATAATTAATCCAAACCATTCCTATTATTAGAATCTTCTATTAGATATTATCAACTTAGATGACATCTAAAATAACAAGAGTAAGTGGTATGGAGTCATAGGGTTTATAACTTTATTTTAGTCAAACTTTGACAAGAGAGCTAACCATAATTTCCTTTTCTTTTTAAATACCTTTCCTAGATTCTGGACAATTAGGAGTACTATCTATCCCTGTGATTCACACAGGCTTTGAAGACAGGACCTAGATGCCTGTGCTGTTTCTCCATCAGAAATTAATTTTCGCATTTTATTGATGACCTTTTCTTATCACATCTTAGATGTTTCTCATCACGGCCATGGGAAACACTTCACTGATTGGAAATGGGCAATTGGCCCATGTGAGGTACAAGGAACACACGTGTCTTTCACATTTAGGTTTTATTTTTGGAACTCCGATGGTGAACTACTCCTAGTCCCTTAAAAATATTTTTCTAGAACTCTAACCTTCCACATGAGTAAAAGATCTTCAATATTTAGTGGGAATGATTCTGAAGTCAAAATACTCCTTTCCTCCAGTATTTGCTGGTCCATAGCTATAGAAGTCTTCTAGTTCAGTGATGACCTGACCATCAGCATGTCAGCTCCCTGAGACACACGGATAGTTATGGAATTTTTCCATCATTTTAGAAAGGGTTTAATGGTCAATAAGAACTGTAACAAATAAAGTCAATGCTGATGGGATCAGCACAAAGGTCTTAATGTAGCACAGTTGATGAGTAAACCAATGAGATGTTGCACTGATCCCCCAATATTGAAGGGCTCTAGAAACTCTCTGCAAACCAGGATCAGTAGTTTTGCATAAAGACAATGATTTTAAAAAAGCACAACATCAAAATTCTTGAAGTGGTGTTCCAGAAAATTAATCAGGATAATAATAGAAGAAATACTACTAGCCCTTGATCTCACTTTTGGCTAGACTCCAAAGGCTATAAACCCATGCAAAATGGACAGGAAATAGATAAGAGAATGTGATTGGGGTGTGTGTGTGTGTGTGTGTGTGTGTGTGGCAGGGTGGGGGTGGGGGGAGCTCTGCCCTCCAATTCCAAAACCTGTTGATGCTGTTCTAATCACAAGATTGAAATTATATCAGTGTACAACCATAAAAAGATTAAAATAGGTATCCTCTCCAATAGGATAATGTGTTAGTCCGGGTAGACTAGAGGAACAAATTTCAAAGACACACATATGGATATAGGGAAAAGGTTTATATACAGGAGGAACAGGACATTGAGCCCAGTCCAGTTCAAAGTCATAAGTGTGATATTAACCCATATGCCCAAAATCAATCTATAATTTCTCCTTCTGACTCATGAAGTCACAGGTCAGTGGGTACAGAATCCTGGTGCTGGCAGCGGTCTCCACATGGCTCCTTGCTTCCAGGGCACAGGGTCCATCCAGAGCAGAAGCAACTCATTGTTGGCAGAGGTCTCCATGTGGCCACAGCAGCTTCAGAGGTCTGGCTCCATCAGGGCAAAGCCATGTGACTTCTCCTCTGGCTCCTCCAGCTTCTGGGATGTGGCCATCTTGTCTTGTACATGATTCATCGTCTCTGAGACTAACTCCCAACAACTGGGGAAGATAGCTTCTCATCTTCATGAGGGAAATATCATGAGATTTCCCATAAGTCTCAGGAGAAAGCCATGCCCACATGGAGGCCTCAATGGCTAGTCAGTGGCTATCTCCAAATTAACATGCTAGACTGCACCCTACATTTCAGTCATAAAATTAACATAATCACATGACTGCCACAGATAAGAATTGGAAAATGTTTGAAGTGTATTTATGATTTTAATCTGATGTTATTTTGGGGATAGATGTGATATATCCCTGAGAAAACGCTCCTCTACCTACCACTGCAAAATATGTCAATAACAACCAAAAATTATGTTGTGATTACAGAAAAAGACATATAAAGGCTTATATGTGTACCTTTATTAGCATGTAGGCACATCCGTGTGTGCAAATGTATGTGCACTTATGGATATTCATCTATATAATAAGCCATACGAAGAAGATGATTGGGAGAACTCAGTTAGTTTGCATATCTTAATAAAGAATATGCTCTCGCATTCCCATGTGGTGAGTATTTGGGCAAGGTCCAAGTCAAGCAGCCCCTTATTCCAGCCACTGCTTCCAGCTTCTCAAGAAGAAAAATGACCTATTAAACTTCAAAGCACCGAACTCCAGAGCACCTTCCTTCAGCCTTTCACAGAGCTTAACTCTGTAGACAGAACATAGTGTCCCTCTCCCTAGCATTGTTTCCCAATGTCCCAAGACAGTGTCCCAGGCAGGACACAGCCCCCCTCTCCCTATCATTGTTTCCTGAGAACAGAAAAAGTTTACTAGCAAGACATTCCCTGATGCTACCAACTGCTCCCTCCCCATTATCAGATCACATGCCTTTATATCAAACTATATATATGACCCAAAGAGTTACTACCATCCTCAACTTCCGTAACATAGGGATTATTAGCTTGGGGAACCCACCCTGAAGCTCCACATGTTTCTGTGTCTCTCTCTGCTTTCCTTTTCCCTCCTTAAGAGTTCTTTTCCCTTAATAAACCCATTCTTTGCTTCATGTCTTTGTCTGAGCTCTGTCCCTGACCTGTGACTCCACCTTAACCTCTCATCATGATGCTGAAATGACCAGGGTTGGCAGGAGAGGCCTCAGTGCCATCCTGGCTTCCCTCTGGCTAGTGTGCAGTCCCATCCTCTGCTTCCATGAACCTTTGAAGCCTACGTGTGAATGTGCTTCTCTGGTTAGTGCTATTGTGCATGTTCACTCTGTCTTGTTTGTCTTTCTGGGCACTGGGGACCACCAAACTCATATGGAATGTCAGTGTCCATAAGGTTCCAGACAGGAGTTTATGCTGTCCTCCTAGTACCAAGAGGAGCTGGAAATAGCTGCCTTACAAGGGGTGAGGCCATAATGTCAGTTTCTCATGTCCACCTTTTCTCTGGGTTTATCTTCCCTCTCATGTCACCTACTGCCTTTTGTCTTTGTGTTTACTTCCTGGGATTCCTGTCACTGACAGGGCTTCAGGCACTTGGTCTGTCAGGTACTGCACTGTCAGACTGGACTACAGCACAGAGGGTGCCTTAGAGCTTTCTACCTGTTTGTATGTCTCATGGTTGCAATCCTGTGGTGCCTGCTCTCAGATCACATTTAAAATCCATTTCCTCCTGAGCAAAGGCCTCTGACTGCCCTCTATTCAACCAGCCACAAATCCAGAGCCCTCCCCTCCCTAACCTCCTGCAATGTGTTTTATTGTCATTGACCCAAGGTCCCTGTCTGCTTGATTGAAAGATGCAGGCCTGTGCCAGGGAATCTTTCTGTTCCAGGGAGTCCAGGGCTATAGACTCTGACTGGACTGCATCTCAGGGTTACGGGGCCACCTCCTGACTGATAGGTGTGGATGGGGACCAGGAGACATTCTCCTCCTTTGCCCATACCCCTGCAGTTTCAGACACCATGGGGTGCTCACTCTTTAAGACTCCCAGGGACAGTCCCTTGTGATGCCTTCTGGCTCATCTCACCAAGCTGGGACTGGCCCCAGATGTTCGCCCAAAGCATCTGGCCTTTTTCTGTAATCAAGTGTGGCCACAATACCAATTAAGCAATGGGTCACACTGGTCAGAAAATGGTACTTTTGATCTCAACAGTCTCCTCTGCTTTGACAATTTCTGTCACTGAACCCCCAAATAGTCTGAGATTCTGTATATTCAGGCCTTCTTTTTCCTTAGCTCCTGTCCTTCTCTGTGTGGCTTCTGTCACCCAGCCCAAGTCCTCGTTGCCCAGTCACTTGCAGTGGCCTCCTTCAAAGTCCCATTACCTCCTGGTGCTGCACCAATCATACCCTCTAACTCCCTGGAAGCATTGTCTCTTCTACCTACCCATGCTCTGTGCTATTCCCTACCATCTCCTGCAAACCCAGGGCCTAGTCAGGCTCCTCCTCAACCTTCACAACTACCTCAAAACCAAGCTGCTCCACTCCCTCCACCCTCTATGCCGCCTCAGCCCCAACTCCCACAGTCTTTACCTTTCCAGTCCTCCCCTGTTCCTCTATCCTCCCCTGTGGCTTCCCACACAATGTATCATTATGTCTGCCCACTCTGTGAAGCAGCTGGAATAAAGGGCCCTGTCAAAGTTCAAATGCCTTTTCCCTTACAGATATCTCTCAAATTAAAAAAAAAAATGCTTAGGATCTTTTTCTAGTAACCCCACCACCTACATGGAGTTGCGATATCTCACCCAAGCTTATGACTTAACCTGGCATGATCTTTATATAGTTCTCACCTCTACCCTTACTCCTGGCAAGTGAGAGTAGGTCTTTACAGCTGCCCAGCAGCATGCACATCAGGTCTACTTGACAGTTGCCACCCTGCCCATAGACCCTCAGGCAGTTCCTCAGGAGGAACTGACTTGTACTTATCAGAGGGATACCCTAGCTAGACGAGAGGGTGGGGCTAGCCGAGACCATACTATATGATGCATATTGGCTAGCTTACAAGACATTTCTCATAAAGCAGTTAACTTTGATAAGCTACAAATATTACTCAGCAGTCAGATAAAAATCCCACAGCTTTTCTTTCATGCCCGACTGAATCCTTAATCCAGTTCATTAGGTTAGACCCTGACTATTCAGTTGGAGCTTCTGGTTTAGCCATTCATTTTATCATTCAGTCAGCTATTGACATTAAGAAGAAACTTGAAAAAGCCGACCATGGCCCTCAGATCCCCATGCGTGATCTTGTGAATATGGCATTTAAAGTTCTTAAGGCCTGAAAGGAACAGATTGAGATATTGCATGAGTCCTGAGCACACCAGCAGACCCGCTAGTGAGCCAACACCTTGGTTGTCACTCTAAGGCCAGCTGAAGGAAGTGGTGAAAGGACATCAGGATGTGACAGCCCTAGTCATGCCTCTAACCATCTGTCACATGGAACAAGCTTTAAATACGACCAATGAGCTCACTGAGCTAAACACTTCCCACAGTCCCACTGCCTGTAAACCTTGCCTGGCATGTGGTCATCAGGGCCACTGGAGGAACAACGTTGTCCCTCAGCACCTAGCTGCACGGGGAAGGTCCCCTCAAGCCTGACCCACAGTTGGCATTGCTGGGCCTTGCTCCTGACAGCAACTGAAAATGCCTGTATTCCACAATCCCAGTGGCCCTTGCTGAGTCTCACACAGCAATCATGGTAGCGGGCAAGCCAGTCTTCTTTTTGGTAGACACAGAGGTCACCTTTTTAGCTCTTCCTTTCTTCTCGGGTCCCAATTCTCCTTGTGGATGCAGCTGGCAAGCTTTCGAAATCTTTGGTAACCCCTCCTTTGTTTTTAAGTATCAAAGACTCCCGTATTTCTCATTTCTTTCTAATAATGCCCTCATGTCCTGCACCCCTACTGGTTAGAGATCTCCTTTCCAAGCTTGGAGTTAGTTTCCAGTGGAACGATCTGCTACCCACTTCTTCTTCTCCAATATGTTTGTGAGTGCTTTCCACCACTAACTCTCACTCCACACCCTCCCTATCTGCTGCCACACTACCTAAATCCGTAAGTGTGGAACACTTCCCAAATGGTTGTCATGAAACACCACAAGCTGGATTTTGTCCACCTCAAAGACCCCTCCACTTTCCCATCTCACCCCCATTTTCCAAACTCACTCGCCTATTATTCAACGTAGGGACCTAAAGTCTATTATCCAATGCCTTCTGCTTAACCAACTCATTGTTCCTGCACATTCTCCATGCAACACCCCTATCTTGCCTGTCAGAAAGGCAGGCGGGTCCTATCACGTAGTACAACACTTGTGCCTTATTAATAAGGCTGTGATCCCCATCCACTCTGTGATCCCTAACCTCTACACTCTTCTGTCCTGTCCTCCATCCAATACCAGCCATTTTACTGTGCTTGAACTGAAAGATGCTACTTTACAATTTTACTGAACCCTACTTGTTAGTTTCTGTTTGCCTTCACTCAGGTGGACCCAGACACTGTGACCGCCTTCCATTATGTGTAGACCACCTTGTCACAGAGTTTCCAAGATTCAGGTCATATCTTTGGTCAGGCACTAACCATTGACTTTCTACACTGTCCTCGTTAGCCATCCACTTTGCTACAGTATGTAAATGACTTCCTGCTGTGCAACCCCTCTGAAACCAGATCTCTGGAGCACATACTCCAACTCTTAAACTTCTTAGTTTCTACAGGCTTTGGGGTCTCATGAGCAAGGGCCAACTCTCACACATAACTGTTATCAACTTAGGCCTGCAGCTCACTCCCGTCACCTGGGAACTTACAGTGGATTGCTTCCAAATGGTGAGGGGATGCTCCGCTCCAGAAACTGCAGATCAAATACTTTCTTTTTAGAGTGAGTACAATTCTTCAGGTACGGGACCCCCAACTCTTCCTTGTTATCTATATCCCTTTACAATGCAACTAAAGCCACCCCTCTTGGCTGCCATGACTCTCCCAAGTTGGTCAAGGCCACCTTTAATAAGAGCCAACATGCTGTCCTGTGTTCCCTACCCCCACCCTCCCTGCATTGACTGAACTCTACCAAACCTTTCCTTATTTCCATGGACAAGAAGCAAGGGGTAGCAGTTGGTGTCCTAACTCAGCCCCTGGGACCTGCTCTATCCCCATAGCCTATCTGTCCAAGCAGCTGGAAATGATGGTCGGGGGCTGGCCACCATGCCTCCAGGCTCTGGCTGTGCTCCCACCCTTATCAAATAAGCCTTAAGTTAACTCGGGGAAAGTCCATCCAAATGTTATTCACTCACAGATTGCAGGACCTCTTCTGGCATTGGGTTCTGTCTCTGCTGTCTCCAAGCTGCTTGCAAGAAATCCACCTCATGTTTATTAAAAACCCTAACATAACCCTGCACCAGGCTCCCTCTTTAAATCCAGCAACGCTCTTCCTCAACTCCTAGACTCACCAGAACCTAACAATCACTCCTGCCCCCCCAGCAGTTGAGGAGCTGGCATTGCTCTGACCTGAACTCTCTGATCAGCCATATCCTAACCCCTATCTAACGTTGTTTGTTGATGGCAGTTCCTTATAGACACCCAAGGATGGCCATAGACCCCCTATTCTGCTGTCTCACTGGACCAGGTCTGAGAAGCTACATGCCTCCCAGTTGGGACCACTTTTCAGTGAGCCGAACTTATTTTTATAAGGAACTTACTGCTCTCACTCAAACTCTCCATTTGGCCAATGGAAAAGTGGCTAATATATATTTCTTCTAAGTATGCCTTCTCTATAACTCGCTGTCACACAGCCATCTGCAAGGAATGGTGGTTTCTCACTACTAAAGTGTCCCTCATGGTGAACGGTAAACTAATAGCTAATTTCATACAGACTCTTCTTCAGCCTATAAAATTAGCCATCATGCATTGTAAGGGACATCATATGTCACTCAGGGCAATAATAAGGCATAAACTACTGCCAGGAACCTTGCCACCAAACCTGCCAACTCAACCATGATCCTCTATTTCACCATCCCTGAGGTACAGCCTCTTACACTTCCCAGGAGGAAGCCCCCCTGACCCAGAGAGGGGGTGGAGAAAAACTCCTGAAGGGAAGCTACTTCAAGAGCCTGCAGATTGGAGTCTGCACACCCTGATTCTGCACTACCTGCTCTGCCCATGATCACCTCGGGAAACTCTGTCCTGCCAAAGGAGCATCATCCTCAACCTTCAGCCTATGTGGACAGGATCATATTCTGTTGTCCTCACGATTCCCAGAGCAATTAAGGTCCTTGACATCATCTCACCAGAGTGACGCTAGGCTCAAACACAAGCCATGACTGCTATTCAATCCAGGTTGTAGAGCACACTACTCTACACTGTCTTAGGGTACTTCCTGTTTCCTAAGAAAGCAGGAATTAATGTGTAATTAACTAATGTGTACCGGATGCTTATCGGTGCAAGCCTACTCATACAACCTTTTGTTCATTCTACACCGCACTGTGCCTAGGATCTTACATATGGCGGTTCTTCCTCCATGGTAAGAACATGGACAACAAGGCCCAAATCATCAATACGGACGACAAGGCCCACATCATCAGTAGCACTCACTGTGACCAGCGACCCATTTGCCTTTACTTTAACATCACCTACCTTCGGTCTTTAAACCCAGGTGCTCCATACACCTTTAGTGATTAGGACCTAACCCTCTGCTATCTCCACGACCATAAAAGGGTCCTGTGAAAAGTGGCCAAAAATATATATTGGGTGTGCATATTCCTCATGTGCACATCATCTGTGTGATGGCCACTGTGACTATCCCCATGGGGTCACTGGAAACTCTAAGTAATATCCTGTTCCACAATCATCTTGGAAATTTTAGTTATATATTGCAGACCCCTGAAATCCAAAGTGGAAAAAAGGTGTTATAAGAGGTTTATATCCATACCTCGCTGCTGCAAAACCCTCCTTCATCTTTCCAATCCAGAGGCGATATGGTCAGGTTACCCAGCCGCCCAAAGCATTGATGAAGTAGCCAAAAAAATTAAAAATAACAAGCTTCAAAGTTCTGTCATGTCACAAATTATACTCCTCAATGGGCCTTTAATAATCATTTGTGTGCTGTTACTTTTAGCTCCATGTAGTTTAAGTTTCTGCAAGAATAGATGAAGGTCATCTCAAACCTGACCTTCAACCAGCTTTTACTTCACCCTTATAGTCCGCTGTCAACCGTCCCTGGGCCCAAACCTCCCAGCTCTTAACAGCCCCACAACACACAACCTCACCAGGAGGTCATTAAAAATAAATCACATAACCTATCACCACTATTATCAAAAGTTTGGAGTGTTTGTGTCAGGTCCATGTTAGGCAGCCCCTTGCTCCAGCCACTTGTTCTAGCCACTCAAGAAGACAAATGATCTGCTAAACTTCAAAGCACCTGAACTCCAAAGCAGCTGCCTTCAACATTTCACAGAGTTTACCTTCCTAAACGTAACATAGTCCCCCTCTCCTAACATCCTTTCCTCTTCTCCACAGGAAGCCTCCCCAGGCAGGACACATCCTCCCTCTCCCTGCCATTGTTTCTTAGGAACAGGAAAAGTTTTCTAGCAGGATGTCTTCCAGTCCAAAGTTAACAACTACTCCCTCCTCCTTATAGGTCCACATGCCTTTAGCTTATACCATATATTTGGCTCGCTGCCTTAGTACTATCCTGGATTTTCATAACATAGGGTCTATTAGTTGGGGAAACTGCTTGGAAGCTCAGGATGCTTCCATCCCTCTCTCTGCTCTCCCTCTCTCTTCCAAGAGTTCTTTTCCCTTAATAAAACCATGCCTTGCTTCTAGTCTTTGTCTAAGCTCTGTCCCTGTCCTGCGACTCTATTTCAACCTCCCAGTTAGTAGTGTCTCAGCTCTTAAAAGCTTGCAACTAGCTATTTAATGTACAACTACTGGCCTCTTCTAGAACAAAAGAAAAAAAACATAGAAACGATTCAGTTAAAGTTTTCATTCAACTTGACTGGGCCAGGATTCTCAGTGGTTTGGCAGTTATAATTTAGTAATTACCTATGATGAGATCTATTATAATGTAATCCCTTCCTAACACTAGATAGACTCTGAACAGCCAGTAATTGAAAGGAAGGTTCTTTGCATTCAGCCTGCTTCCAAAATAAATGGATACAGTGGAAAATCTTGATTTTTGCTCTGTCTGCATTCTGCGTCAGCCTTATCCTCTGACTGCCAGTTCTTAGTACTTTAGTGAGTGGACAATTGTATTGCTTCCCAATTCTGGTAGTTTTCAGCAGCTTACTATCTTATCTGTCAACTTTGCATACATTCATCTCTGCAGCTAGATATGCAACACAGGATATCATTGCCTACATCAGATGGATCTTTCTTAATTTTGAGAATACCAGAAACATGTTTATGAGTATTTTATAGACTTTGCAAAAGTATTTAGCTTTTGGGGAACTTATAATAAGTTATGGAAAGCAATGCCATAAGTGGGAATTCCAGAAAACATTTTGTGTTCATGCAGAATTTGTGCATAGCCCAATATACAGTGGTTCAAATAGGTTCATTGTATGGGGAACATTTGCCGCAAAATGTCTCTTAAAAGTGTTAAAGAGCAAGAATGTTATGTTGAGGACTAAAATATACCTAAGGTCAACTGATATATTTAATTGTCTCATATGCATGTGAAAGTTGGACCATGAATAAGAGTGAAGGGGTGGAGACTAGCCTGTCAATTGGGTCATCACAGATAAGGCCTTTGTGTGGTGATGACCTTCTCCTGAGGATTCTGAGAATTCCTGTATTCCTTTTTGGAGGCAGGATTCAGTCTCTCTGCTCACTCCCTGGGAGCCATTGCAGTTGACAAGGCACATTGAGTTCTGCTAATGCCCTGAGCTGGAGGAGCCACATGGTGACCTCTGCCAGCTCTGAGATGTTGGCACTGCCACTGCATCCTTAAGACTCCCTACACACTGGCCTGTGATCTTCCTGCATTTGGTGTCATTGCATGTGTTTTGTGAGTCTGAAGAGTATTTTATAGATTGGTATCAGACATATGGGCTAGTGTTAGACTTTTGGACTTGATCTGGGCTGGGATGGGTTGTTTTCTTAATACAATTATTCTATACCTAAATCTCTTTCTTATATACATATATGTGTTTATGAATTTGTTTCTCTGATCTACGCAGACTAACACACTTATTCTAACTGCTATCTCCCACCGCCATGCTTTTTTTTGTTCACCTCCTTGCAGGAGTGTTTGTGGTTATGTGTCAATCATTGTAATTAGTACCTTTTCCTTACCCTTCTAGTGGTAGATGGTGCATGGCTATTAAAATATATAGCATCTGGGATATTAAAGGCTTGTAGTTAAACAAGCAGAGGATTAACAAGACTGTATGGAAGAAGTATACCAGTCAAGTGTGGTCATGAGGCATCATTGGAACCAGGTAACAGGCAACAGAAGACCCACAGAAAACAAACAAAAACCATGTTGTTGAACACAGAGTGGGGAGGTCAGAGCAGAGACCTAAAACCCACTTGTAGACAAAGGGACATTGCCCCCCACAAAGGGGTTACAGAAAAGGGATGAGCCAACCAGGGCGCAGTAAGGCTTAGATGAAACACACAGTAGTTCTCTGGTTCCTTGAGGCTTCCTCACCCCTTACTATCATGACCCCAGTGCTGCCTCTCACTTCAGTATAGACTGAAGCATGTACACAGGTACAGATAAGAGACAAGAGCTCAGGACAAATGGAATCAAGGAATAGGAATGGGAATATCTTTAATTCTTTATACTACATTTCTAAAAAGAATTGGTTGACTTTAGCATTCTTTCCAACCCCTTCAATAATAATATTAGCAGTCCATACAACTGTATCACATAGTGATAGTTATTCTATTAGCTCTGTACCTATGAAATACTACCCTAAATAAATAAACATGGACTGAAGGGAGACATTTTATAGCATAGTGTTGTGTTTTTACTGATAGTTTGATCCAACACAATGCGAGAACCATAAATCCCTTCTAAAACTGAAGAAGTTTGGAGATCAGTGACAAGTGAAGAGAAGAAGAAATAGTAGCATTTGAAAATAAATAAATGAGTAATGAAATTAGGCAAATGAAAGAAGACATTGGTATTTGAAACTTAGAAAAATAAAATAATATTGTCTCAGCATACTGATACAAGATACTGAAATGGTGAAAACATATGTTTCCCAAACTAGCCTGTCTTTGGAAGCTGACAGCATTGAACAAACTTGAGTGCCATCTCTCTTGGACACATTTGATTATATGATAATGAACTGGACAAATATTTGATAACTGAGTGGAACTCTAATAATGCATTTTATCTCTGATTTTCAAGGTTACATATACCACAAAAGATACTATTTAGGAAGAAATTTATGGGAATTACTCCAAACTGTGTCAATGAACCATGCAGTCTACAATTTCCAGAAGCCTAATCCCTGTGAAACTATCAGATCTAATGACCAAATGTTTAGAAAACTCCCTGGTTCCAAAGGATGAAAATATATTGCAGCTGCATGCCTCAAATGGCACAGTGTGTTGTAAACAAATACATGTCATCCTTGTTTTAGTGGGTGGAAAATTATTATATGGAATAGGAAAACACAACAGATTCCAAAGGGAATAAAGTAGTAGGTTTTAAATGATGTATAAAAATCCCTCTCAGAAATGACCCCAATTTGATTTTTTTAAAAAGGCTATTGAAATCCTGAAGTCACATTTAAATTGTATCTTAACCATATATGATTGACACTCATTTAACCTTAGTTATTGGGACTCTACATTTTGAAATATAAAACACACATCCTAAATGAACTTGCACAATGGCAAAACATACATGGCTTATTCAACTAAAACAAACAATGCAGAAATGATCTTAATGTGGAGTAGGTGAATTCATTTTTAAGGATAAGGGACTTTCAGAATAATAGGATATTTTAACTAGAATAAGGAGAATAGAGAGACTTCACTTCTAGGATGAAGGAACAAAATGGAATTCAGACTGGAAGAATGAAGAGGTTTTAGTGAGAAAAACTGAACAGACAGTTACAGATTAAAGCTGGGACCCAGAGTTGGGTAATAATTTGAACACTACCCCAAATGTCCTCTTGACTGTTAGTACAGATGAGTACTGAAATAGCCATGGAACAATAGCTCTCCATCTCAACTGTTGAGGCTTGATGGATATACATTTGGGTCTCTTCTATATGTCTAAACCTGTGGAAATTCTTTGGAGGTACTTGTAACTGCCATTAATTCAGTATGAATGGCCTTCTCCCAAGAAAAAATATGAAAGATGCTAGAAGAGATAGAAATACTATGTAGATTCTCTACCAGAAATATATAGGATACCAAAGATAATGATACAGATGGAAATTGTGGAACCCAGAACTTCTGAAAAAAAATGGAATGATTATTCAGTAGATGAAAATGCTGAAGAAAAGAGGTGGGAGAGGAGACAGAGAGGTGATTACCAGCCATCCTGATGCAGTGTGACCAATTTAAACTTTTATAAGCATCGTTCTCCCCAGATATTGGCTTGGAACACTGGTGACTAGGGACAAGAAAGGAAATATTCTACTGTGGCAGCTATGTAATCTCCTGTCATCTTGAGAATGGAGTGGAGTCTAACCTGTCAACCAGGTTGCAGCTTATTGACCTCTTTTGGTGGTGCAATGGGGATTAATAGCTGTTTGGGGGCCAGATACACACAGACACTCTGTTTCATATACCTGCTTTCAAACAATATGTGCTAGGCCTGGAACAGAGATATTTCCACTGCCACTAGATCCACAAGACTTTCCACCCACTAGCCTGGGCTCTATCTTCCTGCATTCAGCACTCTTGCATGTGCTGCATGAGTGTGAACAAGAATTTATAGACTAGCAATGGACATATGGACTAATATTGGATTTATGGGCTTATCCTGGACTGGATTGGGGTGTTTTATTTATTTATTTTAATTTTTTAATTTTATTGGGGGCTCTTATAGCTACTACAATATTCAGTACATCATTTGTATCAAGCACATTTGCACACATGTTTCCACATACATTTCCCAACATTTTCCACTTGAGCTTTTATTAAAGCTCCTCTTTAATAAAAAAACCCTTCCCCCCGCTTTTTTTAATGAATCATTTTATTGGGGGGCCCATACAACTCCCATCACAAACCCTAACAACATCAGTTGTATGCAGGCCACTTTTACACACCCATTGCCATCATCACTCTCAAAAGGTTCTCCCTTTCTCCAGGCCCCCATTATCAGCTCCGTATATTACCCTTCCTCCCCCCCTTCCCCTTAAACCTTTAGTAATTTACAAATTATTTTTTCATCCTGTACACTGTACAATGTGTCCCAACACTCACTTCCCTCTTGTCCATGCCCCAGAGAGGAGGCTATGTGTAGATCCCTGAAGTTGGTTCTCCCTTTCTATTCCTCCATCCCTCCACCCTCCTAGTATTACCACTCCTATTACTAGTCTTGATGGATCATCTATCCTAAGTTTCCCATGTTTCCAACTTCACTGTACATCTCCTGGTCTAGCTGGATTTATGTAGTAGAATTGGGGTCATGACAGTGGGTGGGAGGCAGCATGGGAACTAGAGGAAGGTTGCATATTTCATAGCTCCTACCCTGTATCTTAACTGACTCATCTCCTCCTTGCAACCCCTCTGCAAAAGGATGTCACCTCACCTATTGATGGACTTTGGGCCCCCAATCTGTACTCCCCGTCATTAATAATAATATAATTTTAGCTCATTGATGGGGTGTTTTATTAATGTACTCTTTGATATAAAGTTCTCTCTTGTACACATATGAGAGTCTCTGGCTTTGCTTCTACCTGGAATAACACATCTACCATGATAACCACCCCTTCCTCACCAGAAGCATGGCCAAATCCCCTTCTTCATCTACTTAATATCCAAGAACACTCCCACTTTCACACAGTCGCTGCTCCACCTGAGGTCGGATTTGAAATGCTATGGATTGGACACTGGGAATGGAAACATATGCATCCCCCGCATCAGGTCAGTAGAATATGCAATGTCATAGTCCCTGGAGAAATGAAAACTCCTTCCAAAGCAGACATTCTGACCTCAGCTGCCCTTTTCAAGAAAGAAGCTTTCCAGAAATAAACAATCTGACTTCAGCCCCTGTCCAGGCGGACACAAATTACTTCTAGTCACCACAAATCATAGCCACCTCATCCAATATCTTTATCTCCTATAACCATAGCTACTGGGATAGCACTATTACCCACCCACAAACCATCTGATAATTGGTAGATAAAAACTGTAACCAACCACCCTCATCTCTGATAAAGAAATAGACAACAGAATCTTTCACACATACACATTTTTTATTACACCTAACAGGAGAGAAGTAATGAGTGTTTAAAATCTCAACAGATAATTATACATTTTAAAAAGCACAAAGTGGGCTGAGCCTCGGTGGCATAAGTGGTTGAGTGTGGGACTGCGGCCTGCGGGCGTGGCAGTACAACCAGCGGTGGCTCTCAGGAGTAGCACTGGGTAGTTCCCACCACCAGCAGAGGGCAGTAATGCCCCCCCCAAAAAAAGCACAAAGCCTCCACTATATCGCAGAATATAAAATTGCAGTTTGCATGAAGAAACAAGAGAGTGGCCCAAACAAGTGACCAATACACAGATACAGAAAACATTTCTCAGAAAGAAAACAACTTTGGATCTACCTAACATGGAATCAAAAGAATACTATACAGATACGTTCAGCAAACTGAGAGAAAAATGAATGAAAACTAAGAACACCCCACCAAAAATTTTTAAGAGAACTCAGGAAAAAAGTATAAGAACAATCTGAAAAATAACTAAAAAATTAGAAAACACACAAAAATATCAACTAGAAATCAACAACATAAACAAGATTTTAGATATTTATAATAGATTGAAAAGCAAATGAATGGAAATAAATTAATATAAGGCTGGATTAGTCAGCTTAAAGATAAATTGTTCAATATTATTCTGCTCAAGAAACAGGTATCAGGCATCTAAGACCCAGAACAAAATCATAACCAATGTGAATTTGAATCAAGACCCAAAGTCAATTTGTAGACAATTGGACATCCTCTCACAGAAGGATCACAAGGAAGAGATGAGTCTGTCAGGGTGCAGAGTAGCACCGATGAAACACGCAACTTTCCTCTAGTTCTTTAATGCTTCTTCCCCACTATCATGACCCCAGTTCTACCTTACAAATTATATTAGACCAAAACATGTATACTACTACAGAAAAGAGCCCACAACACAGAGAATCCTGGAGAAATAACCCCCTCTGGGTAAACAACGAGAATAGAAATACCAGGAGAATAAGAGAAAGTTGGGGGAGATAGGGGGAATCAATCACAAGGATCAACATATTCCCCTCTCTCAGGTGGGGATAGCAACAGAAAAGTGGGTGAAGAGTGACAGAGGATGATGTAAGATATGAAAATAATAATCTATAATTTATCAAGCGTTCATGAGGAAGGGTGGCAGAGGGAGAGGGAGAAATGAGAAGCTGATATCAAGTGTCCAAGTAGAAAGAAAATGCTTCGAAAATGATGATGGCATTGATGGCTGGGCACGATCAGCTTTCTTCACCACATTTGTTTGTGTACCTGTTTTACTTCAGTGAATGTTTTGGACCAATGAGCCTCAAGGAATGCCAGATTCATAGAACAAAGTGTCCTTGCATTGAGGGAGCACCAGGGTGAGGGCCCAAGGTCCACTTGCTACCATAACATTTGGCCTATAGATATATTCTTAAATTTATCCCCACCTTATAATAGATAGTTGTATTTGTGTATGGACATACCTATGTTTAGACCTCTGTAAGTGCCCTTTGCCTTCTAGCTCTTTCCTTTATTTCTTTCTATCTCCCTCCTGTACCACCGTCATGTTCCACCTTCATTGAGGTTTCATTGTTTTCTCACAGATTCATTGCCCTTGCTTAATCCTGACCATCAAAGGATATATCTGGGGTCTTGAAAGCCTGAAGACAAGCAATAGACCATTTACCTGAGAGGAGACCACACCCACACAGAAGAAGTACAACAGCCAGCGTGGTCACATGGTGGTGAAAGTGGTGAAAGGTCTAGGCAATAGACATCAAACGGGAGAAAAAAAATATCACTGGGCACATATCCCCAGGGTGCCCACTGAGAACATGTGGGAACATGAGCACAAGTGGTGAAGAAAGCTGATGGTGCCCAGCTTTCAAACAACATAGCATCCGGGATCTTAAAGACTTCAGCATAAACAAGAAGGCATCTAGCTCAGGGCAACAAAACCCACCATAAAAAAAGCTCACTTGCCCGTGTTATCATGAGGTACTGAAACAATCAGGTATCAAAGAACAAAAATCCAAATCAATGGACCAATTGACTACCGATATCGCTGAAGACAAAAGGATACAGAGGCAAACAGAGTAGAAGAAATGATGGTGACCAGCTACCAAATGGTTGAATTCCTGGAGTCTCAAAGACTTGAATATAATTGAGTCGCCATTCAGCACAGAAACAGCAAAGCCCGCATGGAAGAAGCACATCAGCATGCATGATCAAGAGGGGCCAAAGGGAGCAGATATCGAGCACCAAAGAACAAGAATCACATCATTACAAAGGGGAGAGAGAGCAGGGTGGGGACCCAACGCCCACTGGTGACTAATTGGTCACCCCTTTACAGGGGAGTCACAGGGAGGAGACAGACCAGTCAAGGTGCAGCCGGGCAGTGATGATGCATACACTCTTCCTCTAGTTCCTGAAGTCTTCCTCCCCCCAGTCCCCCAACATCATGGTTGGTCCCAACTCTACCTTACAAATCCAGATGGACTGGAGAAGGTACACTAGTATAGAGGGGAGCTGGAGATATGGGGAAACCAAGATGGATGAGCCCCTTCGGGCCAATGATTAGAATGGAGCTGCTGGAAGGGTAGAGAGAAGGTGGGGTAGAGACACAGAACCAACCGCAATGATATACACACAAGCTCCTATTTGAAGGACGGCCATCAAAGGAGTGGGTTGGGGGAGAGGCTGGGAAGTGTAAGATATGACAGAAAAATAACAATGTATAAAGTATTGAGGGTTGGTGGGGAGGAGAGAGCAGGGGAAGAGGGGAAGGGATGGAAAAGCCGATAGTAGGGGCTGAAGGGAAAAGGCAGATGATTGGAGAATGATAATAGAAGTGGACATGTGAGGGTGCTTGACACATTATGCTTATTTATGTATTATGAAAAACGATGTATGAACCCCCAATTAAATGATTTTTAAAAAATGAAAAAAACATACTGGCACATCTTCATTATTCCCTATTTTGTAATATATTTAAAATACGCTATCTTCTTCTTTCAAATAAATTATTCCCTTATTTTGACATCAAAAAAAAAGAAAATGATGATGGCAGAATGTATGCAAATGTGCTGGACACAATGGATGATTGTGTGGTTTGTGATTAGATGTAAAAGCCCCTAATTAAAGTGCTTATTTTAAAAATCTGAGAAAATATAATAACTATGTGGGGCCATTATCAAGGGGAATGATAATTTACATGTGGTCAGAACACCAGAAAAGGAATAAACAACAAAAATCAAGGTGAGTATTATCAAACCATTGCCAAAAGAAAATTTCTCTAGCATCACGAATACATCTTCTAACTTTTATTTACAAAGAAGAGCCACACAAAGCTCTCATTTGTTCAGAGAAACAATATAGACTAGAAAGCAATTGATGACATACATAAAAATACAAAAAATATATAACCTAAATTCATGCAAAAACATCCTGAAAAATTTACTTTCAAATTCAATAACAAAATAATATTTCCATGTTAATAGAAATTAAAGGAATTTGTAAGAAATCCATGTCAACTTTACAAGACATATTAAGGGAATATCTGTGGACAGAGGATCAACAACAGCTTGAAATTAATTTATATGACAACACTATTCAAAAATTAAGCCAAAAATTAAGCCAAATATGAAGTGTGGGAAATAAAATAGTCACAGAACTTAAAATATAAAATCATGTAAGGCAGGCTGCTGCTTTCACATCATGTACTATAACCTGGTCTCCTAACCAATGAGATAGAGAGTGACAATGAATTATATATGTACATTTAAGACATCTTAAAAACCACTTTGCAGAGAACACCATACTTGGGTCAATGTTTCAAGATGAGGAGAGAGAGAGAGCGAGAGCGAGAGCGAGAGAGAGAGAGAGAGAGAGAGAGAGAGAGAGACATTCAGCTGCTGCCATATATTATTGTGCCCAGGTCACCTCAAACCAACAGATGTTCAAACAAGAATGATCAGCAAACCTTAGTAAAATTCAAGTCAGGATATAAGGAGATGGGCATGCATATCTCTGAGGTGATTACATTTCTGTTGATGGGTAAAGCTAGAGGAACAACCTCCCCTGAGGGAAAAATAATTAGCAATACTTATGTACAGACCTAAGAGTAAAACATATCTGGTACTAGGTTTTTAATTGGACACTTGATTTAGTTTTTAAGCAGCCCTTGGTGATTCAGCCTGTGTGCTTTGGAGTACTAGGACTTTAGACTCAGTCCTTTTGAGCCACGTAACACTTTTCATAGGCCACACCAGAAAGATTCGATGTTAGACACCCCACCAAGTGAGTTGGTCTTTACCTCAAACCCACCCATAGCAGATTTACAGAACTTGTATAGTCCCTTGGGCTTAAGGTTGAAACACCATCTCACTCTGTGAGATGACTGCCATGTAAGTTTATAGAATTGTTGGGCCTTGGTTCCAATCCTGTGCTTTGAGGGTGCCCAATGAATGGTGGCCTGGGACTACCATATATTGACTGTGCTAATGCCCTCTTTGCTTTGTAATGACAATTATTAATCTTGTGGTCATGATTCTGCTGCTAATGAGTTATTGACACTTTGCTCAACCCCCAACCCCCATTGTTTGTGTAAATATTGCTCAGCCACTTAAAAGTCAACCATTCACATATGTATGTCAACCATTCGTATATGTATGTCAACCTTCCATATATGTATAAGTCAGCCAATCATGTATGGTAGTCTGAAAGCAGATGATACTTACATAATTTCCTTTTCTCAACAGTATTTTAAATTCTGTACCATTGGCTAAATTAATGACTGTCTTACCTTATGCAGTAGTGATTTATAATGTTCTCTATCATAAAATAATACAGATGATGATTTATAATGTTCTCTATCATAAAATGATAATGATGTCTCTAAAATTAACCAAAGACATATCTAAACCATAGATATATGATTGAATTTTGGGCCAATACTTGTGATAGCAAACTAAGAAAAATGAATTCTTTTATTCCTGCTCCCACTCATGAAAAGATCACTTAAAATATGGGAGTTATTAGCACAGTGTGAAAAAAACAGATGGCGCCCAGCTATCCAGAAGAACAGTGTCTGAGGTTTTTATGGCTTGTCTTAGAACAATCAGCTAATTAAGTGAGGAAGCAACTAAATCCACATGGAAGAAGCACACCAGCCTGTATAATCCAAGGATTGTAAATAATAAAACACCAATATTAATGAGGTGATAGTATCAGACCATCCATTGCAAACTTGTAGTTTTCAAAAGGATAGAAATTCTAGTGGAAACCTAAAATCTATTTGCTGGATCCCCACATGGATTAAACCTCCAGTGACTCCCTTTGACTATATGGAGGGATGTTAATTGTCTTACAGAAAGTGTTGCAAAGTCAATTATGAAAGATATAGTTGGGCTTAAATATAATTCCCTATTATTTTATATCCCTTTGACCTATTTCAAAATTGTTTCAGTTTTTAATGTTTTATGCTTTCTTTTTTATGGAAGTCTCCCTATGGTTCATGAAGTCATTGCTGTTCAGGTTTTTTATATCTTTGTTTGTTTTAGCTGGTTTCATATGTTTATGTTTTGTTTCTTATAATTTCATGTATAGGAAATCCAAAATAGGTAAGTCTGGAGAGAAAGTGACTAGATAGAGGCATGACAGAAAAGGCTGTAGGGAAATGGGGTGTTAGCAACAAGGAGTAGGAGAAGAAAATATTGAGAAATTTATTGGGTGTTGATTGAACAAATCTTTCTGATATGATTAAATGATCAAATTGCATGGTACGTGAAACATACGAGTATATTGAAAAGCGCGTGGTGTGAGTGGAATGAGAGAATGTTAGCTGCAATGTAAAGAATGTACACGGTGTCTATGTTGATGAGAAATTAGGTGTGTAAAAAGTGAAAGGTAATTACCAAAGAGTAAGTACGAAATTGGGTGATGTATGTTTTGCATTAAATTTAGATTTTACAAAATAGTCAGGACTGATAATTAAATCACAGAGGGAGAAAGCAGGTGGCCTAAGATTATGAGTTGAATTGTGCAGAATGGCAATGAAAGTACTGAAAGTTTAAACACAGACTGTACATAATGATTTATTTAATTCCCCACAAAGTGCGATTTTCACAGTGCAGTATTGGCTTTATAGGAAGGCACACTTAAAAAAAACCCGGTGGGACTATTGGGTAAGTACACTGAACTTCTAATTACAAGGTTATTTGTTCAAATCCATAGTTGTTCTAGGGAAAACAAGATGAGACTATCTATTTCTCTAAATCATGACAGCCTTGAAAAACCAATCTAAGGTTGCTATAAATTGGAATTGAAAAGATTACAGTGGATTTGGTCTAGTTTCAATAAATTGCTGTGCATTAAAACTGAGTCAGTTTCCCTACTGGGTATGCAATGAGAAGAATTATGTGCTACTAAAAGAAGCACATCTTTAAAATAAAAAGGTTTAATGTTTAATAAATCACCATGATACATGAATTATGATCCAAGAACCTGAAGTGTTGATTTTGTTTATAAGCATATACAATAGGATCTTTATATTAGGTCTTTCTTAATTTTATTTTTATGTTGCTTAATATCAGGAAATTTCAAAAAAGTTCCTAGAAACATTCCCCTATCTGTTAATACAAGTTCCATTTTCTTTTTAAAGCCTCCTTATTTGTGGATAAATAAAAAAGTATTGTAATAAAATTATACAATTTATTCAAAATATATACAAATTGAAGGTACCATTTCCTTAACATATCAACTATCTATGTCTATAACTTCAGAAGCCAGTATTTTCATTTCTCTCATCCTTCCCCAAATAATTCTACATCCTTTGAATTATATCATATCAAATGGTATTTTGGCAATTTTAATGGATTCAGTTTGTGTTTCACTTTAAACAAAAACAAATCTGAAGGTGCAAAATCAGATCTAATGATGGATGAGATAGTTTCCCAACAAAATTCTCATTAGACAGCCCTGGTCACCCTGGAAGAGTGAGCAGGTGCATTGTGAAGGAGAATATGTATATCTATATGTATTAGATATACATATATATATTCTGCACAATTTTACTGCCTTTTTCTAATCAATGAAGTTATACTCACATATCTTTCCCTATTGGAACAAGCAGTTTATGAGTGTATAGTCCAACTGCAAGCTTCAATGCATGAGTTGTTGCTTTGTACATATTATTTTCTTAATTGATTGAGTGTAAGTGTTTAAAACCTGTCATATTAATGCAATTAATTAAGGAAAGTACTAAATAAATGGTAGTTCTGGGACCCCTTTCATTGGACACCTACTAAGCCAGGGGTATCAGAGGAGGGCCAATGATCTTCCTTTCCACAGTCTTAAGATGCTCATCCTCTGCTTCCTTTCTCATCAGATTATTTCATTCCTAAATTCAAGGTACACGTAGTTCTGAGGTATAGGACATACTTCAGTCTGGCTTCCACATTGAAGCCATCTTGTCTGGCATGATAGTGTCTAAGGTTATCATCACACCTGCATCTTTCAAGTCTGATGGTGGCACTGATCTCTGCAATCCCTCTAGGTAAGTAGTATTGCTTTGGATTTACTATTTTCCTATGCAATGGCAGTTCTAATGGTGTCCACTTGGCTTTTACCACCATGATAACCCTTATTCCACATTTCAAGAATCCAATATGGGAGTTCTGCTTGTTACTTTTTCCAATGTTTGTTCCAATGACACATTCTGGAACTGGGGAAATAACCACAGGATGGGTTCTGGGTCCCATTGGGCCCACAGTGAGGCAAACATGAACTAAACTCCATTGATAACTTGACATCCTTAAGACCCTGCTCTGAATGGGAGACTATCAAAACACTTTGAATCTCCTGGAATTATTGTCAGTTTAGTGCCAGTGTCCAGTAATCCCCGAAAAGTTTGATTATTTCCTTTCCCCTAAGGAACAGTCACTCTTGTGACAAGCCCCTGGTCCCTTTGGGGAAGGTAAGAAGAAAAGCTAACAGGATAAACCTTTGGTTACGTAGCCTTCTCTTATGTGGCAGTCATGTGCTTATGTTAATGTTATGGTTGAGATGTAGGGGTGGAGTCTAGCCTATTAATCTGGAGATAACCATTGAGTAGCCAATGAGGCCTCTATGTGGGCATGACTTTCTCCTCAGACTTCTGGGAAATCTCGCGACATTTCCCTCATGAAGATGAGAAGCTATCTTCCCCAGTTGTTGTGAGTTAGTCTCAGAGATGATGAATCACGGACATGACAAGATGGCAGCGTCCAAGAAGCTGGAGGAGCCAGCGGAGAGACCATATGGCTTTGCTCTGATGGAGCCAGACCTCTGAAGCTGGGGCGGCCACATGGAGACCACTGCCAGCAATGAGTTGCTTCTGCTGTTGATGGACCCTGAGCCATAGAAGTGAGGAGCCATGCAGAGACCCCTACCAGCACCGGGATTCTGTACCCACTGAACTGTGACTTTGTGAGTCAGAAGGATACTTTACAGATTGATTTCAGGCATATGGGTTAATATCGGACGTATGACTTTGTGAGTCAGAAGAATACTTTACAGATTGATTTCGGGCATATGGGTTAATATTGGACTTATAACTTTGAACTGGACTGGACTCAATGTCCTGGTCCTCTTATATATAAACCTTTTCCTTATATCTATCTGCTTGCCTATGAAATTTGTTCCTCTACTCTACCCGGACTAACACACCCTAATTCAAGGCATTGTGGGTCTGTAACTGGCTTAGGTCTGGGAATTGATTGATTAATTGACTGTCTTTCTTGCTGTTCACCTGACCTAACATTCTTCTGTCTGTATAGATAATGTAAATATTTAGCAGATTTCCCATGTATTTCACTCCTAGAGACACCATGGATAAGTAGCCAATGCCATAAGTCCACACAAGACAGGTTATTTTGATTACTATGGAAATGTTGCTGTCTATTGTAACCATGTCCACACCATCTCTGTTGATTCTGTACTGATACCTGTCCCCTACCACTATGGGGCCCAATCAGCCACATTTAGGCAAATGTGGGAGTTCACTTAGGGGAGTTCCCACTGGTTATCCTGGTGTACATAAAGTATGCAATTAATTACAGGAGTCTTCAGAGATGGTGGGGCCCACTTCAAACACTGTTCTTTATGATTGTGGTGAAGGCTATATCTTCAGGAGACTCCTTTTATGGGTCTATAGAAATATCCTGATGGATCCATTCTAACATATGAATTTCCCTAAGCATGTGTCAAGGTCCTGAATTTTTCCTAGCAATGCCCTCACTTGATTATCAGACATTGCTCTAGATCTGTAATTCAGATGATGTTGCAATTCATCCACTCACATGATGAGACTCTGGGTCTGATTCTCAGCACTGTTGTCTCTATTACTTGAGAGAAATATCTTCTTTATAGCACAGGCGGAAGTCTGTTAGTCAGCACTTGAGGTGCACTTCTAAGGTTTTGAGACCACCCTTCCCCTTAATCAGACTTTCCGTTCTAAGAAGTACCAGCCAGTCAGATTCCCTATACTTGTCATCCTGACAAAACTGCTGGAAAATATCAAATATGCAATAACCCAGACAATCAAACATACAATCACCTCATCCATTGGTGGTGATATCATAGATATTAGCTTTGCTAGTTCACACTATGGACTAGGAAGAGTGGCAGACTTCCATGCCTTCAGGTGTAGAAATAGCTTTATCAGTGCTGTTAAGCCTAATCAAGATGGAGATGCATCTTAAGAAGCCCATATTTATGATTTTATTTCTCTAGAACCACCCCTAGTACCAAATAAATTAGACAGGATTCTATAGGGAAACAAAACCAGGACACAAGTGATTTTTTATATATTTATCTAGATAGATAGATAACATAAGAAATAAGTAGTTAATCCATAAATCATTTTAAATGGTTCAGGACAACTCACTTCCATGAGACAGCTGATACACGGGCAGTCCTTCGAGTCTTGAGAGCCTGTACTGAATACTCTGTTGAGCAATTCAGTTATTTGGCCTCAGGCAACAAACAGCAAAGCAGGTAGCCAAAAGTCAGCTGGATGACAGGGTCCAACAGTTCCCAGCTCAAGTGATATATACTCCAGTAACATGGTGAAGTGAGCCTTGAGGAGACCTCAAACTACAGCAACACAATTCACAGGTTAAGTGTCCCACAAGTAGAGCAACTTGCAAATTGAGGCAGAGAATAAGCTAAGGGAGCCACACACTGGTCCAATGATCAAAGAGCAAGAGACAAGACAGGTGAGGCTCACTGATCTCTCTGAACTTCTATTAATCCCACATGTGTTCATTGGCCATGTTAGCACAATACACCTACCTATCACAAACGCCATAGTGCTTACTCCATAGTGTGGTTTACTGAGAAGTGAGTAAGAAAAGAAAATGTATTTATTATAAGGCCCTGTGATCAACCCATGTCCTTCAAAATTGTATTATTATTACTCCTTTGGTATCCCCCCAAGTAGTCATCATAACCATCTGAGCTAACCTCTCTGCCTCGAATTTAACTCATCCAGCAGATCCTTGTAGAAGCCATTATTTTGATTGGATCATTTTTGAAGGTATCACAATGAGATTCAGACAAGTACATTGCTAACAAAGCTTGTCTACAGCCATCCACTGTCCATAGAAACATGCTTAAACATTTCTTAAAGACTAAAATTCTTACTTGCCCTCATTTATAACAAAAACAAAGCATTTGCCATTCAACCATTATAACAGCTAGAGTTCAGTGATATTCATGTCCATGATGTTTTCCCATTGCCACCATTAATCATGCACAAAGTTTTCAATCACCCTTAATAGGAGCTCAGTTTAACTTTCATACTATGTCTCCTTGTACCCTACCTACCTCTCACCCCTGACAACTACTAATACATTTTGATCTGTATGATTCACTTCCTTCTACTGAGTTGATTCTGATTCACAGCAGTTCTATAAGGAAGAGTAGAATGGCTCCTGGAGTTTCCAAGTTTGTGGAGGTCATCTTCTTGTGGGATATTTTTGGTTTATGGTTTAAAGGTCATCTTAGGTAAATAATATTAGGTATTAAACCATGATTTTTGGCTGCAGTAAGTGTGGCTTATATGAGGATTTGAATTTCTTTTCTACCCTTTTATTTTTGTAAATATTATTTAAAACAGTTCTATTGCTATATAATCATTTAACATACAGGTAAATAATTCAATGACATTAGGAAAAATGTGCAATCATCACTATAATTCATTTTAGAACTTTTTTTCTCATCTTTGTACTCAATGGTATTAGTCACACTTTCCTGCCAACCTTTTCTGCCATACCCCCAAGGACCCATTAATTGAGTTATTTTAGCTACAGATTTACCTATCCTGGATTTCATATACAGAAAAACATTTAAGACAAAAACTAGAAAAACTAACAAGAATAGCAAAGTAAAACATAAGAAATATCTCTAAAAAGGAAAATAAAAAACATTAAAAACTCAAATTTAAATGGACCATAAAGGAGCTCGTATGATAAGATCCTTAATTTTAACCTTCTTTCATCTGCAACAATCCATGTAGCAATGCATTCTGTATATTAACAATGCTATTTACATGCCTGAACCAAGGTCTGAGAGGACTCCCCAGCACCTTAATCCACATATATTTCCATTTCACCTTACAAAACAAACAAAAGAAATGTGAAATAATTTTAAAATGGGTTAAAAGCAAGATCAGATGATAAGATGTTACATTTTGACCCAACTGTGTCTGCCATAATAGATTTTGCAATACTTTAGGTCTTTTAAGAGAGCTATTCATATCTCTCAACTATTATGGGAGGTGTTAACTGGAGGCTGAATCCATGTGTGAACCCTGCAAATGAATCTGGGGCTTCTAATGTCATCCATAGCTTTCTCCTAAGTAAATGTTCACAATGTAAGCTCTGATACCATTCCCTCCTTTAGATTTGGATTATATTATTTTCAATCCTTGGATTACACAGGCTTTTGTACTTCTTCTATCTGGATTAATTGAAACCTTACTTAAATAGCTGCTTATTTATAAACAAGCTCTTAAGGTCCCAGATATATTCCTTCTGATAGATGGGACATCACCTAGTTTCCTCATCACACGTTGACTATAGCACCCGTATTTTCAGTGATCTCTTTATGACATCAAGCATAAAGTAAGGCCTTGTCATAGAGATAATTATTTTAGACTAGGGACAAAATTAAGTGTGAGTCCCAAATCCATTCATATAGCTTTTATAGATTTCTCTTATTCATCTTAGAGACATATTTTTCTTTTATATAATAGAATATTATCAATTACCCCCCACAGGGTATCTCTTCCACTGTCATCAAGGCAATGCTGACTAAATAATTATTTTTCTAAAGAATCTTTAACCAAAAGACACCATCTAGTTCTTCTGGTCTCATAACAAAGAGAGCAATTGTTCATGGAAGCAAGAAGTCACATAATTCCACCTTCCCTTTTCACCCTGACATTTCTTTTTTCCTATTTTTTTCAAGCAAATAGAGGCCAATTATTATGCCTTGGATGGCCACTTGTGAGTTTTTATGACTCTTTGCTTGATACAACACATTGGAAATTATTACAAAAGCATTAAACACGTTATTAGGCCAATTAACTAGTGTATCTTCTGAAGCCATGACCTTGAACGGTCAAACCAAGAAGGCAAATCCTGTGAAGTGTTTGGTTTTACGTAAGCGACTCCCCTTACATTGGGTTAATCTGCTGCAGAGGAACGGTTTAAGGTGCTGAAAAGCAAGGACCTTGTCTTAAGACTAGGGCGACCCTGACTCAAGCCATCCTCATTTCAGCTGCATTACCTGTACATGCAAGTTGGACGTAGTATAAGGAAGACTCAAGAAGAACCAATGCCTTTGAATTATGGTCCTGGTGAAGAATATGGAAAGTACCAAGGTGTGCCAAGAGAGCCAACAAATCTGTCTTGGATTAATTATAATCTGGACACTCCTTAGAGGGAGGATGTCGTTTGAGTAAGTTACAACTTAGAGTAACCATGTGTACAACAGAACGAAACATTTCCAGTCCTGCATCATAATCACAGCTATTATTACTTTTGAGGACATTCTGGTAGCCACTGTATAAATCTGTTGTCTAGCACTTACCTCTTTTGAACAATGACTCTCTACCAAGCGTGATGGTCTTCTCCAGGGACTGGTCTTTCCTGACATTTCCAAAATACATACATTAGTATGTTTACTTCTAGTGAGCATTCTGGCTGTACTTCTTCCAAGGCATATTTACTTGTTCTTTTGGCAGTTCATGGTGCTTTCAATATTCTTCACTAGCACCATAATTCAAATGCATATATTCTCCTTCAGTCTACCTTATTCAATATCTAAACTCCACATGCATATGAGGTCATTGAAAATACTATGGCTTAGGTCAGGCAAAATTTAATCTTCAAAGTAACCTCCCTCTTTTTCAACCTTCTAAAGAGATTTTGTGTAGATTTTCCCCATGTTGTGCATCACAGTAGTCTGTCATTTTTTTGATACTGTGGTCACTTGTGTGTTACTGGTATTTCAAGTGCCAGCAATGTCACCCAAAATGAACAGGTTTCAGTGGTTCTTTCAGATGAAGAACAGATGATAAAGAATGTCTCAGCTCTCCACTTCAGAGGAAAGGACTGCTTAAAACTTTATGAACAGCTTTGAAGCATTGCCAGATACTGAAGGCATAATGAATGGAAGCATTGTCTAAAATAGTCCTGGGAGATAGGCCTCTCTAGTGGTCAGACAAGCAAAAGTTGTCTGAGGAGGAGTTCCTTAAGATCAAGGTCAGGGAAAGCTAGGGGTGTGGCACCTACAGGATATTAATATTTGAAGAGACAAGACTCAAAGTAAGGGAAAGAGCTGCACAAATCTGCTAATGATTATAACTTGGAACATGCAAAGGATGAATCTAGGAAAAATGGAAGTAATCAAAAATTAAATCATAAAGATCAATATACTAGGCATTAGGCAGCTGAAATAGGCTGGCATTGGCTATTTTTAATAATAAAATTGATGACTTACTATGTTTGGATTAATACAGTCAAAAGAAACGATGTTATCGACATTGTCAAAAAGAACATCGCAAAATGAATCATGAAGTTCAATGCTGTCAAGGAGTTGAATAGAAAATTTCAGTGGGAAGTTGGAGAAGTCAAAAGTCAAACATAATGGAATGTGAAAAGACCTAAAATTAGAAAAACAAAGGGGAAGAGTATATTCAACAAACTGAAAGAACTCAGGAAAATATTCAGCCTTGAGTTTTAATCTTGAAAGATTCTATGGGCAGAATATTGAATGATACAAGAAGAATCCAAATAAGTTAGAAAGAACCATCAACATACCATCATATCAAGGGTGTAGAATATGAGAAAGAACCAATAGTGTAAAAGGGAGACGTTCAAGCTGCACTGAAAGCTCTAGCCTCCAGACAAGACTCCAGGAATTGATGGAATACCAGTGGAAATATTTCAAGAAGCTGAAAAAACACTCAAAAAACTCACTTGTCAATACCAGAAAATTTGAGAGACAACTATTTGGCCAAATGACTGGAAGATTTCCATATTTTTGCCCATTCTAAAGAAAGGTGACTCAACAGGATGTTCAAATTATAGAATATCATTGATCTCACATTTGAGTGAAATTTTGCTGAAAATAATCCAACAGCAGTTACAGTAGTGCATAACAGGATGCTGACAAAGGGTGAGGCTGGATTCAGAGGAGAAGGTGAAGCAAGAAAGGGATATCATTTCTGATGTCAGATGGATCTTGGCTGAAAGCAAAATACCAGAAAAATGTTAACTTGCATTGTATTGATTATGTAAAAGCATTTGACAGGGTAACTCATAACAGACTATGGGTAGCCTAGAGAAGAGTGGGATTTCGAGAGCACTTCATTGTGCCCATGTGAAACATATACATGAGCTAAGAGCCAGTTGTGTAAATGGAACAGCATGATTTAACATCGGTAAAAATGTGCTACAGGGTTGTAACATTGCACCATATTTATTCAATCTGTGTGCCATGCAAATAATTAAAGAAGCTAGCTTATATGAAGCATGTGCCATCAGAATTGGAGGAAGATTTGTTAACAATCCAAGATATGCAGATGATACAACTTTGCTTAGTGAGGACTTGAGACACTTGTTAAGAAAACTCAAGGACTGTAGCCTTCAGCATAGATTACAACTCAATGTAAAGAAGTTCAAAATTCTCAGAAATGGACCAATAGGTCCATATTATGATCAATGGAGAAAGTTGGAAATCGTCGAACATTTTGCTTTACTTGAATCCACACAATCATTGCTCATGGAAGCTGCAGTCAAGAGCACAAGTGATGAGTTGCATTAGATAAATCTGCTGCAGAGCACCTCTTTGTACTTTTGAAGAGTAAGGACGTTGCTTTGAGGACAAAGTCGCACCTGACTCAATTCATGGTATTTTCCATTGCATCACATGCATGTGTAGGTTGTACATTGAATCAGGAAGACTGTAGAAAAAATATGCATTTGAAATGTAGTTCTGGAGAAGAATATTGAAAGTACCAAGGACTGCTACCAGGACAAGCAAATCTGTCTTTAAAGAAGTATGGCCAGAGTGATCCTTAAGGGGAAAGAATGGCAAGACTTCACCTTACATATTAAATGTCAGGAGAGACCAGTTCCTGGAGTAGGAAATAATGTTTGCTGTGGTACTTGCATAATCGGTTGTCAGTTCGACTTGTCTCATTAAGACAATTGTTGTCATTAAGAGTGAAGTGGTGTAGTTTAGCTTGTGAATCAGGCCAGAGCTTGATGACCTTATTTGGAGGCACTAAGGAAATAAATAACTTACTGGTGGCAGGACACAGGCTGACTCCCTGGGAGACATTCCAGCTGAGAAGACACATGGAGCTACACTACTGTCCTGCCAGTGTCCTGAGTTGAAGAAGCCACCTGGATACCACTGCCAGTGCTGAAGTGCTTACAACACCACTAGATCTACAAGACTTCCCACCTACTGGCTTGGGATCTTTCTGCATTAGGTGTCATTGCATGTGTTTCTTGAATCTGAAGAGGAATTTATAGATTGGTATCAGACATATGGGCTAATATACTTATGGATTTATGGACTTGATCTGGACTGGGCTGGGATATTTTCTGAATATTCAAATTGTTTTTGTATATGAACCTCTCTTATGCACATATGAGTATCTATGAATTTGTTTCTCTAGTCAGTCCAGTCTAACACATTTGGTAATGTAGAGGGACAGTGAAAAATAAGAAGATCCTCTAGGAGCTGGATTGACATCCATAGGCATCAACAATAGGCTCAAGCGTAGGAACAATTGTGAGGGTTGTGCAGGGTCTGACAGTGTTTCACTCTGTTGCACACTATGGGTGGCAATGACTCAATGGCACCTGACAAGGACAATAACAACATACATCTTTTGATCTCTGGATTGTAGATACAAGCAAGACAATATCTTTGACAATTTTAATCTTTTCTCCATTGATCATGATGCTACCTATTGGTCCAGTTGGAATCTATACTAAAGGCTATAATTCCTGTGTTAGTCCTGGTAGACTACAGGAACAAATTTCAGAGACACGCATATGGATACAAGGAATGGGTTTATATTCAAGAGGAATAGGGCATTGAGAAAGCATCCCAGCCCAGTCCAGCTCAAAGTCACAAGTCCTATATTAACCCATATGCCCGAAATCAGTCCATAAAGTCTTCCTCTGACTCACGAAGTCACAGGACAGTGGGTACAGAGTCCCAGCACCAACAGGGGTCTCCCCATGGCTCCTCGCTTCCAGGGCTCAGGGTCCATCAACAGCATCCCATGGTGGCAGAAACATCTCATCGCTGGCAGAGGTCTCCATGTGGCTGCCCCAGCCTCAGAGGTTTGGCTCCATCAGGGCAAAGAGGTGTGGTCTCTCCACTGGCTACTCCAGCCTCCCAGACGCCGCCATTCTGTGTTGCCTGTGATTAATCATCCCTGAAACTAACTCCCAACAACTGGGGAAGATAGCTTCTCATCTTCACGAGAGTAACACCTGAAATTTCCCTGGAGTCTCAGGTGAAAGCTATGCCCACATAGAGGCCTCATTGGCTACTCAATGGCTATCTCCAGATTAACAGGCTAGCCTCCACCCCTACATTTCAATCATAAAATTAACATAAGCACAAGACTGCCACAATCCCTAATCTTTCTCAGCAAGAACTTCAATTCCTTGGTCTTGTACCACCCTCAAAATCATTGATATATTTGAACTCATTGCTACACTGTTGTTTCAGCCTATTTTGGTGCCATCTTGTTTTTCACTGATGCCCTACTTTATGAAACATTATGTCATTATCAAGAGGCTGATCCCTCAAGATATCATATATGAAGTACATGAAATGAAGCCTTTAAAGCCCTCAGTGAAATGGACTGACACCATGGCTACAAAAATGGACTCAGATGTAGGAATAATTGAGATAATGTTGTACCACTAGGCTGCATTTTTTTCTGTTGCACATAAGGCTTCTATGGGTTGGAATGGATTGTGCTAGGTAGGTTTATTGTGTCAATATGGCCAATGAACACAGGTGGAATTAATTGAAGGACAAGCTTCGCCCTTGTTGTCTCTTGCTCCTTGATCATCAGACTAATGTACATCTTTGTTGCTTGTTCTGTGCCTCAAGTTTCACTACCTGTGGGAAACCCCATCTGTGGACTGTGTCACTGTAATTTGAGGTTCCTTCAAGGCCTGCTTCACCACAATACTGGAATATACATTTCTTGAGCTGGGGACTGTTGGACTCTGACATCTGGCTGACTGTCGGTGACCTGCCTTGCTGTTTGCTGCTTGTGGTCAGATAACCTGAATGGCTCTATAGAGGACTACCTGGAAACCCTCAAGACTTGAAGGACTTTCAGCTGTGTCATGGAAGTAAATTGCAATGAGTCATTTGTACTGCTTTATAGAATAATTAGCTGTTTATTTATGTTATTTATCTATCTGGATAAATATATATAAAATTGTTAGTGTCCTGATTTTGTTTCTCTGGAGAACTCTGCCTAACATATGGACTCAATGGCATGTAGCAACAATGATATTTGAGTCACCTTAAAGTTTCAATTTTGGTATTTTCTGCTTTCTTTTCAAATGAAGTTTTCCTATCTTTTGTTTTTGTCATTTATTTCCTTTAGTTTAATACTTGCTTTTGTTTTGTTTGATTTCTAGATATGAGATCCAGGATAGTTACATCTACAGACACAGTAACAAAAATGAGTTTGAGAAAAAAGAAAATGTTCTGAAAATGATTCTGGTGATGACCATTATGCAGCTCTTCTTAATATGATTGGATATTAAATTGTATGCTATGTGAATTTAAAAAAATCTAAAAGATAAAGCAATTAAATCTTTCTATCCTCACATCTTCCAGCAAAGATTTGATTGTACTTCAAGTA